>WELB01000016.1:918645-960241 GCA_009602725.1 Spirogloea muscicola
GTCCGCCGCGCCGGCCCGCTCGGCGCGCCGGTACGCCCGCCAAGCCACTCCACCTCCTCGGCCCCCCCGCCCTGCGCGCCCGGGAGGCAAGCAGCGGGCGCGGCGCCGGTGCTCTCGATCGCCTCGTCGCCGCGAGCCTGCACCGTGCCCTCGTCTCCGGCGCGCTGCCGCGGGCGATCAGACGTCGGCACTGGCGACCGGACCCCCCCCAGCACCTCGCCCAGTTGAGGGCGGGCCCGTCGTGGACGCCTGCGCCCGCCTCCCTAACCCGTGTGCTGAAGCAGCAGCTGCCCTGCCGCAACCACCCGCCGGCGCCCCGCAGAGCACAGACTCCGCCGCAGACTGCGGCCGAGGAGGCGGAGAATGGGAGACCGCCGGCGCCGGCGGCGGCGATGCTGTTGGCGGGGAGCTCGGTCAGGGTGATGAGGAGGGGCTGCACAGCAGGCACGCCTTGGCTGGCGTCCAGCGCGTTCCCTTCAGCACGCGCAAGCGCAGCGGAGGCGCCCTGCAAGTATATGTGCACGTCGGCGCGTACAGGACAGGCCCAGACGAGTTCAATGTCACTGGGAGTCACGCGCCCAGCCTCACAGTGAGTGGACTGGACCAACTTCCTGGGTTCCAATATGATGTCATGGTCCTGTGGACAGGCAGCCCTGGACCGAAAGCAGATGATGAGCATGCCGTCGGAGGCTAAGAGTCCAGCTGCGACCTGGCTGCTGCTCGCCGAGCTGGCCGCCGGGGCACCCCCTCTCGCCAGCTCACAGACCTCGGCTCCTGCTTGAGTGACCTCTGCTGGCTTGGCGGACGCAAGCAGGACGCGTTTGGGGATCCAGCCCACTTCTGCATCTGGGCGCCGTACTTCAGGGAGCCGGTTTGTGTCTAGCGATCCACGTTGCCTCAGCAAGATGCAGCAAGCAGCGTGTTGCATGTTAGGCAGATACGTAGGCAGCGTGGCTGAGCACACGCCTCATCTCCGACTGAAAGAACTGGCCGATGCCCGAGAGCGGATGGCTCCTACTTTACTTTCTCATTGAGCCGCGCCAGGCATCTCATCAAGCAGGACCAGCAGGGCATTCATCTTTGTGAATCATCCAACGTGCCTCTGCAGGCAGCTCTTGCCATGAAGTGCTACTTGAGCGAGCGCGCTGATGTATTCAGTAACTTCTGCAGGTAGACAAAGTGTACCTGCGCAAGCTTGGCGTCAGGGGAACTCCGGTCCGTTTGCTGCCAGGCAAGTGGCCAGCTCCTCTCACCGATTGCTGGGTTGCTGAGTGTCATCCAGGCTTGATCCGCTCAGGCTCAATCTGGCCAAGCGAATGGCAGTGTGCAAGTCAATTCCCGAGGGAACATGCCGTGCCAGCCAATTGCCACCTACTGCAGCCTCTTTGTCGTCCATGTTGTACCCTTTCTGTCATTTATTGCATGACACACCTCCAGTGCACAGGCTCGCAGCCGCCCCTCTCACTGTCTTGATGTGGCGCACTCAGCAGGCGATGGTATGCAAATGCCATATGAGGCGCTGATTATAGGATGCAAGTTCTCAGCGAATAACACTGACGACTCGCAAGGAGGGCAGCTGTACCTCGCACTTCATGACCTTAATGTGACCTCCCTGCTCTAGCCCTCGCGGTCGCTGAGGCATGGACATGTGAGCCGGCTTGTGAGCTGACATTACTGCCCAGCAGGTTAAGCAGAGGCAATTTGCTTGCTCGTACTTCTCATGATGCATCGAAGCTTTTGAGCCCAGTTGACTTTTGCGGAGGACTGGCAGCCGCTGCTCATAGTGAGGCCCTGCAGTATGAGGCAAATGCATGCTCTGGAATCTGTGTTCCCTGACGCCTGTGCTTGCTTTGCTCCACAGCTACGCGTGAAGGAGGAAAATCAAGAAGTGGAGCACATGCTGGTCAAAGCAGAAGAATCTTCTGATGCGTCGCAAACCCCGACAACGGCGGGCACCAGCAGGCACGCTCCGGAGCAATTGCGACCGTGCACATTGTGGTGGCAGAGGCGGGCACCTCTTTTGCTGTGGATGAGGCCTGCCTAGCAAGAGCTGTAGTCTCACCAGGTTGCTGAGCCCGTCTCTCACCTGTCGCTTGTGGTCGCAGGGCTCCTCCAGCCTTCAAATACTCATACTGCGGACCTCCCATGACAGACGCCATCCATGCCTCAAGGGTGGCGGACTGGCTTCGGTATCACGATCACCTGATGCACAACAGCGTTCACTATATGTTTTACCTGGCAGAGGGCAGCATGACAACAGACCTCCTGAAGTTGTAACAGGCAAGTACCATGCTCTTGATGATGCCCCACGGAGTAGACACTGGCGTGGATGCAGGAGGCACACAGTATCCATGGCCACCAGTAGCGGCATGTGGTTAGCTGCGGCTAGGCTGACTTGGTGGCATTCAAGGGTGCCAACTAGCAAATCTGAGGGCCTGGAAGTGCCCTGCGCTCGCACAGTCAGGCTTTGCGTGGTCACCATCGCATCGTGCAAACAAGTCAGTTGCCAGCACCGCGGTAAGAGATGGGCTGTGCTGCTCCACAAGTCCAGAGATATGTTGAGGATGGCCGCATGACATTGTTGGATGTGAGGGAGGAGCGCAAGTATCAGGCATACTATCATGGCCAGCAAGTGTACTTGGATGATTGCATACACAGGACCAGGGGATTGTCGGAGTGGACTCTCTTCTGCGACCTCGACGAGTACCTCTACCACAGTGCCCCCCACGACTCTTGGCAAGGGCCTCGAACCCCTCCAGGCGGCTTGGCGGCTGCAGACACAATCGTGGAGCAATTCAAGGACCACAAGTACTTCAGAATGTACGACTACATGTTCAGCGTGCGCCGTTGCCTACCTGAGAATGCCACCTCGCACATAGCCAACCCCATCTCGGCACAGCACATACCCTACCGAGCAATCAAGGCGACGGTGGCCGGTGAGAAGTGGATGGCCAGGACTGGGGAGGTGGTGCTGGCAGGGATACATATGGCTGTCGAGCTTGCAGGCGGCCTGCGCAAGCGTGCTGTATACATCGATGCCCATGTCAGCCCCGACGTGCTACACATCAAGCATATGCGCGGCCTCATCTCCAGGAATGGTACCTGTGACACAATTGTGACAGACCTACGGACAACGGCCCGGTCTGTGCTGGATACTGACATGCTCGTATATACCCAGCTTCCGAGCCCCATTATCAAAGTGTAAGGCTAGGAGGGTATCTTTTGCATCTCAAGTCGAGCATGCCCAGTCCTGAATCTTGTAAGGGCTCAAGAGAGGCGGCAGATTGGTTGATGAGGTCAGCTGGGTGCTTGGTGACCTCTCAGAACGGCATGACGAAGGCCTGCCTGCCAAACAGAAAGCAGTGCCACAGAGCCTGTCAGGTATTTTGGGCTCTTCAAGATTTTCGAACTCTTCAATGCCAATTAAACATATCTTGTTGTTCTCATTATATCTTTCTCTACGGAATAGAATAGTAGGAGTTTGTAAGCCCGTATCCACCATTGCCGCCGTGAGCGCTCTGGCCGCGCGCGCCGAGGTGGCGGCTCTCGTGTGACTCGGCTACAGTCTCCAGGACGTGGGAGCTGCGCACTAGCCGGTCAGCCTGCGCCGTCCGACCTGCCGCAGCGACGAGAAGGTCGATCTCCGAGGGCAGCCAGGAGCCGCAGCAACCGTCGGATTTGATTTGTGCGATGATGCGTGGACCCCTCGGGGTCAACAAAAAGTCTGGGCCCACCTCGCAGGGCAGCCCGCCCGCCTTCGCGCCAAGTCGTGCACTGAACGCCGCGTGGAACTCCCCGGGTCAACCGAAAGTCTCGAGGTCTCAAGCCCTGGCCTCTGCATAATTTTTG
The DNA here is from genome assembly GCA_009602725.1 of Spirogloea muscicola. Lineage (NCBI taxonomy): Eukaryota > Viridiplantae > Streptophyta > Zygnematophyceae > Spirogloeales > Spirogloeaceae > Spirogloea > Spirogloea muscicola. Next base: position 922,495 of record WELB01000016.1, read on the forward strand.
AGGGTCCTCAGCGGGTGTTACCCGTCCGTTTCGGTCTCGTTCCAGCGCTCCCCGGCTCACGCAGACCACTCGAGAGCTGGCCGCGCTATGGCTGCTGCATCTGGGTCGAAGGCCGAGTGCCTCTTTCCCAGCTGCAAGTTACTTGGACTTGCTGCTGCTCACTCGTTGGTACTGAGCTTCCGTCTATGTCGTCTTGTGTCTAGCTGTGTTGTTTTCCTTTTGGGCACCTTTCACTTGGCTCTTTGGATTCTGTTGTATGTTGGGCTGGCATTTGCCAGCCCTCTTCTCTGTGGGCGAGCACTTCTTTCCTCAGGGCCACCTGCTCCTTGTAAACGCTTGGATTGGCCACCCTATCAGTTCATGCGCACCGCTTGCCATCTCTCTTTGAATAGTGCATGGAACTCTCAATTATCACGAGCCGCGTCGCCTGCAGCAGCTGCTGGCTGACGCCGGAACACATGCTCCCTTTGCCAGGAGTGGATAGTCGCTGGTCAAGATGGGTACAGGTATGCACACTTCTGAAAAGGCCAACGATGGAAGGAGAGGTCCAGCATGGCTGAAAGAGAATAAACGAAAAAGCAGGGGAGGCAAAGCGTGTACGCAACGATACAGGAGGGCTTAAGTAGCATAGTACACACGCAAGCACCTTCACAGGTGTACATCACCTGCTGCTAAGCCGACCCGCCCAGACAACACGTAAACCAGTAAAAGTGGCTGATCAATGCCTGAATAAGGGATGGCTATTTCTAAGTACATCTGCCACCAACCAGAAGCTCGACAAGCTTTCTTGTGCAGAGTCGGATGCTTTGGTCCTGCAAAGAGGCTCCCGTTCGACGGCGCAGCAACGACAGATATGCCTACACAAAATCGACCAAGGCACATTGTCCTCCGCCAGCTTTTACATCTACAGCGTCTAGGGAGAAATTTTTGAAGGTGTCTCTGTCTCTCTCTCTCTGGGCGTCCGTGGTGATTGATATGATGTTGTTCACCTCCAACGTCGTGCGGTAGAAGGCGTCACGCACCAAGCCCACCAAGCCAACCTGGAGGTCGTTTTGGATGTCGCCCACTTCGTTTTGGTGGGCATTCAAAGGCCAGTGGGCCATTGCCATGTGCGCGGCGAGGTCTCCACCAGCCGTGTGAGGCGACGAGATTGGCGCGACGCGTGTGAAGACGGCCATTTGCCCCAGGGTTTAGGGGCATGATGCTGAGGTACCCATGGCCACGGTACCCGCCTCCAGTAAGACGCCATATATGGCGTTCACGGAGGAGGTCGTGCGTGCCGATCGCTCCCCTCCCCGTGTAGCGACCTCTATGTGCTGACTATTGATTACTGAGCAGGTAAGCTTAGCAGCAGGTGATGTACATCTGTCAATGTGCTTGCCTTTGTATATGGCCACTTAGGCCCTCCATCACTCAATACACAGTCCATTTCTTCCGTGTAGGGGAATCCTGGGTTGGAAGGGCGGTGGCGTCTTTCAAGATGGGAAGGGTGGCTGGCTCCCATTTGCTGGAGTCTCTTGCATAGATGTGTGGTTTCCTCCCCCTCTTTAGCGCCTTTCGCCCCTTTGGACCTTGTCCATGTTTTTGGGGCTGGCTATTCACAGCCCTCGCCACCTTTGGAACAGCTCACTTTTCACTTGCCCCCAGACATTGCTCTGCAGTAGCGATTGCTATTTTGCTGTTTGCAGCCCCCAACTCAATGCCTCTACCTCTTTATTTCCCAGCCGCTCTTTAAACATAAGCAGCCGCATCCTTCTATTTATCTTGCTCCGCTGGCAGGCCTGGCTTCGCAAACCGCAGCATTCCTTACACCTTGCATCCGCGTCCTGATTGTGCCTTAGCTACAGACTACAGGCAAGCCGACTAATGTTGGCTTCTTATCCACATGCGGCTGACCCTTACTACGGGTTACTGTGCAGCCGTCCTTAGTGGTCTCGTGCTTTCCTGCTTGGCATATTGTTTCCGGCTTCTTGGACGTTGTTCACTCATTTGTGGGCTGGCCTTTCACAGCCCTCGCTCCCTTTGGAAGGGCCGCTTCCTCAGCCACTTGCAGAGATGTGTGGTAAAAATCTCTTCGGCCGTTCGGACCTAGTGAAAACTTTCACAGCCATTTCGCCCTGTTCACAAAGACCTCCTCTCAGTTGGCAGATCTCTGCCATGCCCAAGCGAAAAGTCCCCAGTAGTGCTTCTCGGCAAAGGGGTAGTGAATGGTCATCTTGAACTGCCGATCGTGCTATGTAATCTGTCCTTTCTTTCTTCATTTTCCAGTGCGGCTTGCCTGCAAACTTTTGAGATGGCCCTCTGCAGCTAGTGGACTTGTTGAAGAACTCTTCCTCTCATGACCACATTATGGTGCAAGTGCCTACAGCCTCTTTAATGACTCTGGTACCACAAGCACTCAGGGTGACCATCCCCCCAAGATGGTTGTATTGGTGGCTTCACATGTGCATTGAGAGGGGGAAGAAGCAGGCAGGCAAAGGGCCAAACTGGTGACAACAATAGTACATTCACGCAACAGGCAGAGCTTGTCCCGATGCTAGACCAGCTAGGGATCGTGAGTGGGAGGTCTCTGTTGCAACATTGCATACAGAGCGCTATGCTTGAGTTGCGCAGGTACTGGTAGATTGCAACTACGCCGGGCCGGGAGGTGGGGTGTTGAAATAACTGAAGCATTCACTGTACGACCTCTGGTCTGCTGGCATGTTGTCCACCGTCACATTGATGCAGTTGGAATAGATGTAGGCGACGCTCCTCGTTCTGGCTCCGGATGGGAAGCTGGTAAAGTAGTTGTTTTCCAGGCCAAGGAAAGTCACGTTGGGCAGAGATGCAAAGCCCAGAGGCACATCACCTGTCAGCTCGTTCGCAGCTAGGTCCACAGTCACCAGGCTGATGAGCTGCCCATACGAGGGGGGAATGACGCCCGTCAGGACGTTGCCATCCACTGAGATATACTGCAGGAGTGGCAGGGTTGCCCAACCGTCGGGCAGTGATCCTGACAGTTGGTTGTTGGAGAGGTCCAAGACTGTCAAGAGTGTCATATTAGTGATCGAGGCTGGCATCGCACCCTCAAGCAGATTGTTGCTCAGAGTGAGGGTGGTGAGGAGAGATAGGCTGCCAATGTCAGCTGGGATGGCCCCGCCAAACTCGTTGAAGTACAGGTTGAGCCCTCCGAGGGAGGTGAGTGATGTCAAGGACGATGGGAGGGTAGGGAATACGCCCGTTGGAGGCGATCCTACTGAGATGCTGAGAAACGTGACACGGTCGTGCTTGTCACACAGGACACCAGCCCAACTGCAGGTGCCAGTGAGACAGCCATCACAAGGTGCGGTGGAATTCCAGCTATCCAGGAGAGTTGGGTTGCCCAGCGTGGCCTTGAGGTCGAGCAGCGGCGTAGCCGAGCTTGCCGGCAGTGTGGCGCGTGCAAAGAATTGTATGCACTCTGCGTATGACCGCTGGTTAGACCGATCTGCAAATGCAGTCAAATCTCCCAGGCAATTGTCGTAGATCAAAGGGTACGTCGTGGATATGAGGAGGGGACCAGTCAAGTAGTTACTGTCGAGATTTATGTAAATGGGGAAGTCCGGGGCTAAGAGGGCGTCTGGAATTTGGCCCGTGAATTCGTTGTCATTCATATAGACATAGGTGTAATTGCCAAAGGCGGCAACGAATGCGGGCACCGGCCCACTGAGGACGTTGCTGGCAACACTGAGCGATGACAAGCTGATGCAGCCCGTCAGCGTGGCAGGAAGGGCCCCGGTAAGCAGGTTGTCACTCACGTCCAGGTTGCTGAGCAAGTCGAGGTTGCCAACGTCTGCCGGGATAGGCCCTGTCAGCTGGTTGCTGTTGAGATAGAGGCTGGTGAGGAGGAGCAGCGTGGATGTGACAAATGCTGGAATGGGGCCTTGAAGGCTGCTGTCCTCCAGATAGAGCTGCTGCAGGGTCGTGAAATTCGCCAACGTCATTGGAAATGGGCGACCACCGGCATTGTATAGAGAGGACAGATCAAGAGTTGTGACGTGCCCAAAGCTGTCACAACCAAGCCCTGTGAGGATGCAGCCATAGGGGCAGCCAGCGCAGGGGTCAACGGCGTTGCTTGAATACCAATTCAATTGAAATGGATTACCAAGCTCAACCTTGAGTTCGAGGAGGCTGACTGTGGATGTCGGCGGGAGCGCTGCGAGCTCATAGAAGGCAAAGCAATCTTGCCAATCGCGTTGTCCGGGAATAGACACGCCCTTGCTCACCCCGAAGCAGTTGTATGTGTCAGGGCTGAATTGAGTGGCTGCACCCGTAAAGTAATTTGAGTAGATATTCAGCTCTCGTAGCCCCGGCTGGAGGACAACAAGGTCGCCAGAGAAAAGGTTCTCGCTGACGTCGAGCTCAATCAGCGATTGGAGACCGAGGACGACTTGGATGTCGCCAGATAACCAGTTACGGGATAAGTCGAGGTTGCTAAGGAGCGGCAGTGAGCCCAATGTTGTAGGAATGGGCCCCTGCAGCGGGCCCTCGTATGCCAATGACAGGGTTGTCAGCTCCTTCAAATTCCCCAGAGACGCTGGGATCTCGCCTGTGAAATCGTTCCATCCCAGGTCCCTAGCCACAGGCAAAGCTTGGCAGGTATCAGCAACTCTGAAGCGGCTTCTAATCACAGACAACTGACTTGACATGGCAACCATTTGCACCAATTAAGTATATGCCATGGCCCGTCGACCAATGTCATCCCTTCATGACTCGACTATGGTGAGAGGAAGTACCGGCCCAAGCCATACCTCGTTGGCTTTTGACTGAATGCCTTAACTGAATCTATGCTGAATCAACATGCAACAATGCTGCCCACAGCCCTAAGCCTGGGACCCTCCTCACGAACCTGAACACTCAATCCTATGATCAAGCCCTGAGTGCTGAGGTGCGAGGAAGGATCGAAAGATCGGCAATTCCTCAGCCGTATGCCCGCCCGTTGACTAAGGTGAGAGCCTCACAAGATTTGCAGATTGGTGAGATTGCCGAGCTCCGAAGGGATGGGGCCAAACAAGCCGATGAAGGGCAGCGTTAGCTGCTGAAGGCTGGCGAGGCTGCCAAGGCTGGCCGGCATGTTCCCAAGGTAACGATAACCAGTATTCTCAAGGTTGATCCTGATCACAGAGCCTTGGTCATCGCAAGTCACTCCAGACCATGCACATGATGCCTCCGTGCCAGGAATGCAGCCGTCGCAGGGGTTGGACGTATTCCAGGTGGCGACTTGCTCTGACGTACCGATGAGCACCGCCTTGAGCTCCAGAAGGATTGCCAGTTGGTCGAGCAAAGGGCCGGGTGTACTCGGCGGTGGGGGAGGCGCTGGCGGCGGTAAGACTGGTGGGGATGGCGGCGGCGGTGGTGGTGGTGGCGGGGGCTGTGGTGGCGGCGGCAGCAGCAACGGAGGGGACGGCGGCGGTGGTGACGTTGGAGGGGGTGGCACCATGAATGGCGGTGGCAATGGTGGCTGCGGAGGAGGCTCTTGTGGTGGCGGTGATAGGGGGGGAGGCGTTGGAGGAGCAAGCATCGCTGGGGGCGACGGCGGCGGAGGCGACGACTGGGCTAGCGGGGGTGGGAACGGTGGCGAGATTGACGATGGTGGCGGTGGCGGCAGGGGAGGAGATGGGGGAGGAGGTGGTGACCGAGGGGCCAAAAGCGAGGTTGGAACTGGGGGCGGTGTTGGGGATAAATGGGGCGGCGGAGAGGGCGGAGAAAGCGACTCTGCAGGCGGCACTTTTGGTGCCGGTGGAGACGGTGGGAAAGGTATCACTGGGGGCGACGGCTGGTTCAGTGGTGGCGGGGATAGTGGGGAGAGTGGCGGCGGATGTAGCGTCGGCGGGAGCTCAGGTGGCGGTAGTGGCGGTGCCAATGGCGGCAGCAATGGCGGGCTGAGCTTCAGCGACGGCGACGGCGGCGGCGACAGTTGAGATGGGGCTGTTGGAGGCAAAGGTGGAGAGGCCGGTGATGCTCCAGTAAGAGGCGGCGGTGGTGGAGGTAGGGCTGGTAGCGATGGCAGTGGCGGCGGACTGGACGGGGGCGGCAACAGTGGGGATGATGTTGTTGGCGAGGGTGGTATCGATGGCACTTGTGGAGAGAGCAACGGAGGTGGAGGTGGGGATAGCAGCGGAACTGGGGTTGGCGGTTGCAGAACTGCACCCACTGTGGCAGCAAAATACGCATTTGCGATGTCAACAGGTGGGCCCTAGTGATTAGCCACACTACTGAAGATATGGCACAGATTGTTCTGACAATATCTGACAGCGCTGACAGCCCGTACCCCCGTCACTATTTGAAGTAACACTTGAGCAGCTCTTGACCACCAACCTGTGAAGTCAGCTTACTGTGAAAGCAAGAGAGAGGCCTAGACTGGATGCCAATTACCAGGAGGTGGTGGGCCAAATGCCTGGCAGTGACCGCTGCTGCAATCCTCGCCAATGACAATGTCGATTGTTGTATTGGGTGGCGGCTTGCCCACAAAGAAATTGTCTTCATAGCTGAATAGCTGCAAGAGCAGAGCAATTGCCTTGAGCACGCGACACGAGGAAGAAGCACCAAGGCAAGAAGCAGCAGCCGCACTGGGCATGCTCTTTGGCATACCAGCCGAGGAACATACACTGATGACTAGCCCCAAGCAGCTCGCCCCATGTTGCTAGGTCCAAGGAGAGTTAGTGTTGGTCAACCTGCAACTTTGTCTTTCTTGGCAGAAGGGCACATAAGTGGGAGATGTACCTGCAGATTGGGTAAGAAGAACACCCCCGAGGTGGTGATGTTGCCTGCGAAGCGGTTGCCCGCAATGTCCAGCTGGAGGCCACGCTGCGAGTCCCCGTCAGCTCTGTTCAGGGCAGAATAACAGCAACGAGGAAAACAACAAGTTGGCCAGTCACCTGGACGAGGCTTGTGAGATTGCCGATGTTGAGGGGGAGGCCGCCGTTGAGACGGTTGTCAGCGAAGTTGAGTACAAGCGTGGAGCGGAGCTGGGTGATGGTTTCGGGGAGGCCACCAATGAGGCCGTTGTCGAGCAGCACAAGCTCCGACAACGTTGACGCGAGCTGCCCAATGCTGGCGGGAATCAGCCCGCCGAGCGCGTTGTGGGCGAGAACGGCGAGGGAGACGGGGAGGGAGCCCAGATTCATCGGAATTGGCTCCTTGAGGGCATTGTTGTTCACTGCAAGCACGTCCAACCGCGTGCTGAATAGCGATGGTGGAAGCACACCTGTGAAGCTGTTGTGGCGCAGGTCCAGGAAACGCAGGGCAGGCAGTGCTGTGACCCACAGCGGCAGCGGGCCCGACAGGAGGTTGAGCGAGAAGTCAATCTCAGCGAGCAGACTCAGTCCGCTTAGATCTGGCAGTGCGCCGACGAAGAAGTTCTGGCTTGCATGAATGAAGCCCAGGTCCTGCTCACAATGGTCGACCAGAGGAGCCATAAGACCCACATGGACATGTTCAGAGATTGATACAGCTGTCAATGTCCTTTTCTTGCATGCCCTCACCCCTCTCCCCTCCATCCATCTTCACTTTTTGTCCCTTCTGCCCTTTCTGCGCTGCCCTCATCCTCCGGTCGTTCTGATGGAGGTCTTGCAAGCCGCCAGGTCACACCAACAAGCTCGACCTTGCCAGGCTGTGAAGTCTCTGCAAGGCACTGCTCATTCACGCAGCAGCAGAGTTGCGGTTTTGCATGCTGAGAGGAGAGCTCCCGGTGCTCACCGGGAGGTTGCGCAGGAACTGCGGAACGTAGCCATGAAGGCCAAAGCCGTTGAGGTCCAGGCCAGTGACGACCATCTGAGGCTGTGCCGCCACAGCCCTGACTGCCAGTGTGGCCCCAAATGCTGAGGCCTCTGCTGGGAGGCTGGCGGCGGCCACAGCCTGGTCCTCACAGTAGACGCCATTCCAACTTGAGGCGCATGGTGTGGTGCCAATCCAGTTGGTGAGGTAGCCGTGGGGGTCGCGCATAGCGGCTTTGAAGGCCAGTAGCGACACCCCCGCCTGGGCCTGCTTACTCACAGAGGGAGGAGGGGGGTTGGCCTTTCTAGGAGGGGGTGTGGAGGGCTTCAGTGGCAGAGGACGGAAAGGCTTCTTCGGTGATGGCGGTGGCGCCGGCGCCCTCGGTGGGGACCTGTGCGTCTTGGGCGGAGGCGAGTGTGGCTTGAGCAATGGAGGCGGTTGTAGCTTGAGCCATGGAGGCGAGTGTCGTTTGGGAGGAGGCGAGCGGCGAGGAGGTGGTGGCAATGACTGCCGCTTGGGTGAAGGAGGCCTGCTTGATGGTGGAGGCGCCTGCGGCTTCTTCGGTGGCGCCCTCCCTGTAGGGGGTGGCATCTGCGGCGGCTGCAGCGGCACCACGGGATTGAGCCGTATCAGTGTCGGCAATCTTCTGATATTATTTCCTGCAGCAGGCCCTATTGTGTGCAGGCCCAACTTCTGCAGACAAAGCCCAAGCTCTCAAAATGCTCGCAGGGCTGCAGCAAGCAGAGCGGGCACCCCTCACCAAGCAGCGGATGTGGTGGTGGCCAGGGTGGTGATTGCAGCTGTGCCGCGGTCTGCCATCGTGCTTCGTGCCGCCCAGCTTTTTCTTCGACTTCTTCTTAGTTTTCTTTGTCTTCTTCTTTGTCTTTGTCGTCTTCGCCTCCACTCTCAAGTGCCGCCGCTCACCGCCACTACTGGCGCCGTGGGCTTGGCCGACGCCAAGCAGCACCTTCAAGAGGCCCTGAGAGGTGGCACTGACGGCGAATGACAGCGTGGCGCTGCAAGCCGACTGCGAGCAGATGGATGGCGCTGTCGAGGCGCACGCCACTGGGACCAGGCCGGCGTGGGCCTTACCGGCCTCTGGCACCACATGAGCACAACGTCCCATTGCCTTTGCTGCTGCTGCGGCTGCCTGCTGCAGCTCGTCCTGCTGCCACCATCTCAGTGGCCGCACTGCATGCCAGCCACCACAGTTTTCAGCAGTGGGATCGTTCCTTTGCGGCGCAAGCCACAGCGCGGGAGCGAGTGGGCGCCAGGTTGGGTGCAGTGGAGCTCACCAGCTGCCGAGGGAGAGGCTGCCGACGGCGTCGTAGTTGCCAGCCACAGGTCCGTGGAGAAGGCCGCGCAGGGCTCCGTCCACCTCCATGGCGGGCCTGCGCAGGGGGCGCCCGTCTTGACGAAAGCGGTACATAACCACTTGGGCCTTTCTGCAGCACGAGCTGATGGGAGTTGCTCTGGTATACCGAGAGCTGCGCACCTGGCTCTGGCCCACGGGTGGCGCCCACAAGGCAGCCGCTGCTGCTCCCACCATCGCCAGCGCCGCCGGGTAACGCTCGACACAGCTCCGCCGCGTCCGCGAGCGCCGAGCGCCCCAGGAGCGTCGCCAGCCGGCCACCACGTCGCTGTGCATGCAGACGAGGCTGGGCGTCAATGGTGGCACCAATGGTGGCGACGACGGCGAGGCAGGAGCTCGAGCGACAGCAGGTCGCGGCGGGAATAGGGAGACCTGGCACTCCGCCTCGGCCTGGCCGAATGACGCCGGGCCGGGCGCCGCCAGCAGGCACGCCCCGGAGCGGGGCCCCGGCGCGAAGCCCGGCAGGCAGGCGCCGCCCCCAGGCGAAGCCGCGTCCCGGGCGCCGTCCGCCATTGCGGCCGACAGAGTCAAGAGCACAGCAGCCGCCGCCGCCGCCGTGACCGCCATGGCCGCGCGCGCCCAGGAGGCGGCTCTCTCAGTGTCTCGGCCACAGTCAGTCTCCCCGAGATGCGCCCGAGCGGGCCAGCCTGTGCCGCCGGATCTGGCCCATCCACAGTACCGCGATCTCTGAGAGGGCGGCCAAGCCGCAGTGACCGTCGGATTTGATCCTACGACGCTGCGCGAAGCTCCCACTTTTCTCCGGGTCAATCGAAAGTCCGGCACTTTCTCGCGGGGCTAGCTCGCCCGCCTTCCCGCCACCTCGTGCAATTGACGCCACGTGGAAGCTTGTGGATCGATGAAAAGTCCGGAGGTCCCCAAGCCCGGGCCTCTCCTTTTTTTCCCTTCCGGCTGCTAGTCTTCCGGATGTGCGGCTCCTCACTCGTGGTTACTAAGTGACCCATCCTACCCAAGGACACTGAGACAGAAGAAAGACGCTTCCAGGAAACGGGCGGTGGCTCGCAGAGGCCAGCCCAGGAAAAAAAGTAATGCTCTGCGACAGCCCTTTTGGCCTCATTGCCTCATTTCCCCCCCCACGATCAGCATCAATGCTCCTAAGGGTGGGAGTCAGCACCTCTTGTTCGGGTGACTTGGTGATCCAACAATCTTTTGTTGATTTCAAGGGTTCACTGGTTGAAAGGATCAGGGGTTGTAAAGGTTCTACAACATACGTTGCTCAAGAAGTAGGAGGTAGGCATCCACTTGGACTTTAGCTAGGTGCTTGCGCCAGCAAGGCCCGCACTGGTGGGTGTAATCATCAAAGCATCTCATTGCAAAAGCCCTTAAAATCAAGCGATTGATTGCAATGACGCTTTGCCGTGCGCGTGCAGAAGCAGGCAAGCAAACTTGGAAACCTGCGCTACAGGGGCTACAAACAAGTCACGCCAAACTGAGCTGCAAGTACAGTGTCCCTTGCTGCATGTGCGGCAGCACTCCCAGGCAGCTGCACTGAGAACCTCATGGCATGCTCATTGCAAATAACTCGACAACCTCAATCAGCCCATGTAGTCAAGAACCTGACTACAGATGCAAACAGCAAGTGCAAGCAGAGGAAGCAAGGAATCCAAATGACCTGCATCTCTCTTATTATCAAATGACTTTGAAAGCATTGCAAGATCGTAAAGCATTGCTGTAGTTAGCTGATTTTGAATGCATATACAGGTACTCACAAATGTCAACAGTACCAACAACCTCCATTTAGGGCGCTTTTGACATCATGCATGAGACATGATGCAACAAGGATTGTCTTGAGAGCTGATAGAGCAAGATATGCCACTTAGCAGATCACCACACTGATGTGGGCAGCATGCTTGAGGTCCAGAGGTGTTTTAGTTATATTATAGCCGGCTAGGAGATGGAGCGACTACATAGCCAGAGCAATCGCTATACGGTCTTTGATCTGCTGGCATGTTATCCACTGTCACATTGATATAATTGAAGCTGATGTCAACGATTACCGCTGTTGCTACTGCAGGGAAGCTGGTGAGGAAGTTGTCACTCAATTCCAGGATGTATAATGAGGTCAAGTAGGCAATGACAGCCGGGACAGGCCCGCTCAGCTGGTTGTCATCGAGATAAAGATAATTTAAGCTGACGCAGCCCACAAAAGAGTCTGGGAGGGCCCCACTCAGCTGATTGCCGCTGAGGTCCAGGTTGGATAGCCTGTCCAGATTGCCTATGTCCTTTGGTAGAGGTCCGCTGAGCTGGTTGTCCTTAAGCCGAAGGTCTGAGAGGAAGAGCAATCTGGATGTGACAAATGCTGGGATGGATCCGTAGAGGAAGGTGCCACTCAAGTCCAGGACGGATAATGAGGTCAAGTTGCCAATGACAGCCGGGACAGGCCCGTTCAGCTGGTTGTCATGGAGGTCAAGATAATTTGAGCTGATGCAGCCCACAAAAGACTCTGGGAGGGCCCCACTTAGCAGATTGCCACTGAGGTCCAGGTTGGATAGCATGTCCAGATTGCCTATGTCTGTTGGTAGAGGTCCGCTGAGCTGGTTGTTGCTGAGATCGAGGTCTGTGAGGAGGAGCAATCTGGATGTGACAAATGCTGGGATGGACCCGTAGAGGCCAAGACTCGGAAGATAAAGCTCTTGTAGGGTTGTCAGACTTGTCAATGTCGTTGGGAATGGGCGACCACCGGCATTGGATAGGAAGCTCAGATCAAGATACGTGACGTGCCCAAAGTAGTCACAATTGAGCTGGGCAATGTTGCAGTTCTCGGGGCAGCCAGCGCAAGGGTCAACGGCGTTGCTTGAATTCCAATCCAACTCAACTGGATTACCAACTCAACTGGATTACCAAGCTCAACCTTGAGAGCGAGGAGGCTGGCTATGGATGTCGGCGGGAGCGCTGCTAGCTCATAGAAGGCAAAGCAATCTTGCCAATCGCGTTGTCCAGGAATGGACACGCCCTTGCTCACCCCTAAGTAGTTGTCTACGTCGTCATAGCCGAATTGAGTGGTGGCTGCACCCATGAAGTAATTTAAGTAGATATTGTAGTTGTAGCCCCGGCTGGAGGCCCACAATGTCGCCAGAGAAATGGTTCGCGCTGACGTCGAGCTCAGTCAGCGATTGGAGACCGAGGACGACTTGGATGTTGCCAGATAATGTATTTGAAGATAAGTCGAGGTGGTTAAGGAGCGGCAGTGAGCCCAGCGCTGCAGGAATGGGCCCCTGCAGCTGATTATTTGCCAGATGCAGGGTTGTCAGCATCTCCAAATTCCCCAGAGATGCTGGGATCTCGCCTGTGAGAAGGTTATCCCCCAGGTCCCTAGCCACAGGCAAAGCTTGGCGAGCATCAGCAACTCTGAAGCGGCATCTATACACAGACTACTGGCTTGACATGGCCAACGTTGGAACCAAAGAAGTATGCCATGGCCCTTCGACCAATGTCATCACTTCATGACTTGACTCTTGTGAGAGGAAGTACTGGCCCAAGCCATACCTGAATGCCTTAAATGAATCTATGCGGAATTAACATGCAAGAAATCTGCCCACAATTCCGAGCCTGGGATCCTCCTCAGACCTAAGCCCAAGCCCTGAATGCTGGGGTGAGAGGGAGGTGCAAAGAATGTGCAATTACTCATTTCGCACGCACGCCATTGCATATGTTGGAGCCTCACAAGATTTGCATGTTGGCGAGATTGCCAAGCTCCGGTGGGATGGCGCCAGTCAAGCCTTGGAATGGCAGCGATAGCTGCTGAAGGCTGGCGAGGCTGCCAAGGCTGGCCGGAATGCCGCCGGAGGGGTAATAACCAGTGCCTTCAAGATTGACCCCAATCACAGAGGCTTGGTCGTCGCAAGTCACTCCAGACCATGCACATGATGCTTCTGTGCCAGGGACGCAGCCATCGCAGGGGTTGGACGTATTCCAGGTGGCGACTTGAACTGACGTATTGATGACCACCACCTTGAGCTCCAAGAGGATTGCCAGTTGGTCGAGCAATGGGCCGGGTGTACTCGGCGGTGGGGGAGGCGCTGGCGGCGGTAAGACTGGTGGGGATGGCGGCGGCGGCGGTGGTGGTGGCGGCGGCGGCGGTGGTGGCGGCATCGGCGGCAACGGAGGGGACGGCGGCGATGGTGACGGCGGAGGGGGTGGCACCATGAATGGTGGTGGCAACGGTGGCTGCAGGGGAGGCTGTTGTGGTGGCGGTGATGGTGGGGGAGGTGTTGGAGGAGGAAGCACCACTGAGGGCGACGGCGGCGGAGGCGACGACTGGGCTAGCGGGGGTGGGAATGGTGGCAAGATGGACAATGGTGGCGGTGGCGGCAGGGGAGGAGATGGGGGAGGAGGTGGTGACCGAGGGGCCAAAGGCGACGTTGGAACTGGAGGCGGTGTTGGGGATAAATGGGGCAGCGGGGGGGGCGGAGAAAGCGACTCCGGAGGCGGCACTTTTGGTGCCGGTGGAAGGGTACCACTCTGGGCGATGGCTGGTTCAGTGGTGGCAGGGATAGTGGGGAGAATGGCGGCGGACGTGGCGTCGGCGGGAGCTCAGGTGCCGGCAGTGGCGGTGCCAATGGCGGCAGCAACGGCGGGCTGAGCTCCGGCGACGGCGATGGTGGCGGCAACAGTTGAGATGGGGCTGTTGGGGGCGAAAGTGGAGAGGCCGGTGATGCTCCAGTAAGAGGCGGCGGTGGTGGAGGTAGGGCTGGTAGCGATGGCAGTGGCGGCGGACTGGATGGGGGCTGCAACAGTGGGGATGATATTGTTGGCGAGGGTGATGTTGATAGCGCTTGTGGAGAGAGCAACGGAGGTGGAGGTGGGGATAGCAGCGGAACTGGGGTTGGCGGTTGCAGAACTGCACCCACTGTGGCAGCAAAATACGCATTTGCGATGTCAACAGGTGGCCCTAGTGATTAGCCACACTACTGAAGATATGGCACAGATTGTACTAACAATATCTGACAGCGTTGACAGCCCGTACCCCCGTCACTATTCGAAGTAACACTTGAGCAGCTGTTGACCACCAACCTGTGGAGTCAGCTTACTGTGAAAGCAAGAGAGAGGCCTAGACTGGATGCCAATTACCAGGAGGTGGTGGGCCAAATGCCTGGCAGTGACCGCTGCTGCAATCCTCGCCAATGACAATGTCGATTGTTGTATTGGGCGGCGGCTTGCCCACAAAGAAATTGTCTTCATAGTTGAATAGCTGCAAGAGCAGAGCAATGCCTTAAGCTCAGCACGCGACACGAGGAAGAAGCACCAAGGCAAGAAGCAGCAGCCGCACTGGGCATGCTCTTTGGCATACCAGCCGAGGAACATACAGAGATGACTAGCCCCAAGCAGCTCGCCCCATGCTGCTAGGTCCAAGGAGTGTTAGTGTTGGTCAACCTGCAACTTTGGCTTTCTTGGCAAAAGGGCACATAAGTGGGAGATGTACCTGCAGATTGGGTAAGAAGAACACCCCCGAGGTGGTGATGTTGCCTGCGAAGCGGTTGCCCGCAATGTCCAGCTGGAGGCCACGCTGCGAGTCCCCGTCAGAGCTGTTCAGGGCAGAATAACAGCAACGAGGAACACAACAAGTTGGCCAGTCACCTGGACGAGGCTTGTGAGATTGCCGATGTTGAGGGGGAGGCCGCCGTTGAGGCGGTTGTCGGCAAAGTTGAGTACAAGCGTGGAGCGGAGCTGCGTGATGGTTGCGGGGAGGCCACCAATGAGGCCGTTGTCGAGCAGCACAAGCTCCGACAACGTGGACGCGAGCTGCCCAATGCTGGCGGCCGCCGAGCGCGTTGTGGGCGAGAACGGCGAGCGAGACCGGGAGGGAGCCCAGATTGTTCGGAATTGGCTCCTTGAGGGCATTGTTGTTCACTGCGAGCACGTCCAACCGCGTGCTGAATAGCGATGGTGGAAGCACGCCTGTGAAGCTGTTGTGGCGCAGGTCCAGGAAACGCAGGGCAGGCAGTGCTGTGACCCACAGCGGCAGCGGGCCCGACAGGAGGTTGAGCGAGAAGTCAATCTCGGCGAGCAGACTCAGTCCGCTTAGATCTGGCAGTGCGCCGACAAAGAAGTTCTGGCTTGCATGAATGAAGCCCAGGTCCTGCGCACAATGGTCAACCAGAGGAGCCATAAGACCCACATGGACATGTTCACAGATTGATACAGCTGTCAAAGTCTTTTTTTTGCATGCCCTCACTCTTTCCCCTCCAGCCATCTTCACTTTCTGTCCCTTCTGCCCTTTCTGCGCTGCCCTTATCCTCCGGTTGTTCTGATGGAGATTGAGGTCTTGCAAGCCGCCAGGTCACACCAACAAGCTCGACCTTGCCAGGCTGTGAAGTCTCTGCAAGGCACTGCTCATTCACGCAGCAGCAGAGTTGCGGTTTCGCATGCTGAGAGGAGAGCTCCCGGTGCTCACTGGGAGGTTGCGCAGGAACTGCGGAACGTAGCCATGAAGGCCAAAGCCGTTGAGGTCCAGGCCAGTGACGACCATCTGAGGCTGCGCCGCCACAGCCCTGACTGCCAGTGTGGCCCCAATTGCTGAGGCCTCTGCTGGGAGGCTGGCGGCGGCCACAGCCTGGTCCTCACAGTAGACGCCATTCCAACTTGAGGCACATGGTGTGGTACCGATCCAGTTGGTGAGGTAGCCGTGGGGGTCGCGCACAGCGGCCTTGAAGGCCAGTAGCGACACCCCCGCCTGGGCCTGCTTACTCACAGAGGGAGGAGGGGGGTTGGCCTTTCTAGGAGGGGGTGTGGAGGGCTTCAGTGGCAGAGGACGGAAAGGCTTCTTCGGTGATGGCGGTGGCGCCGGCGCCCTCGGTGGGGACCTGTGCGTCTTGGGCGGAGGCGAGTGTGGCAGTGGAGGCGGTTGTAGCTTTAGCAATGGAGGCGAGTGCCGCTTGGGAGGAGGCGAGCGGCGAGGAGGTGGTGGCAATGACTGCCGCTTGGGTGAAGGAGGCCTGCTTGATGGTGGAGGCGACTGCGGCTTCTTCGGTGGCGCCCTCCCTGTAGGGGGTGGCATCTGCGGCGGCTACAGCGGCACCACAGTACCGAGCCGTATCAGTGTCGGCAATCTTCTGATACTATTTCCTGCAGCAGGCCCTATTGGGTGCAGGCCCAACTTCTGCAGACAAAGCCCAAGCTCTCATAATGCTCGCAGGGCTGCAGCAAGCAGAGCGGGCATCCCTCACAAAGCAGCGGATGTGGTGGTGGCCAGGGTGGTGATTGCAGCTGTGCCGCGGTCTGCCATCGTGCTTCGTGCCGCCCGGCGTGTTCTTCGACTTCGTCTTAGTCTTCTTTGTCTTCTTCTTTGTCTTTGACGTCTTCGCCTCCACACTCAAGTGTCGCCGCTCACCGCCACTACCAGCGCCGTGGGCTTGGCCGACGCCAAGCAGCACCTTGAAGAGGCCCTGGGAGGTGGCACTGCCGGTGAATGACAGCGTGGCACTGCAAGCCGACTGCGAGCAGATGGATGGCGCTGTCGAGGCGCACGCCACTGGGACCAGGCCGGCGTGGGCCTTACCGGCCTCTGGCACCACATGAGCACAGCGGCCCATTGCCTTTGCTGCTGCTGCGGCTGCCTGCTGCAGCTCGTCCTGCTGCCAC
The DNA here is from genome assembly GCA_009602725.1 of Spirogloea muscicola. Taxonomy (NCBI): domain Eukaryota; kingdom Viridiplantae; phylum Streptophyta; class Zygnematophyceae; order Spirogloeales; family Spirogloeaceae; genus Spirogloea; species Spirogloea muscicola. The sequence goes on from WELB01000016.1 coordinate 939,200, forward strand.
CATCTCAGTGGCCGCACTGCATGCCAACCACCACAGTCTTCAGCAGTGGGATCGTTCCTTTGCGGCGCAAGCCACAGGGCGGGAGCGAGTGAGCGCCAAGTTGGGTGCAGTGGAGCTCACCAGCTGCCGTTGGAGAGGCTGCTGACGGCGTCGTAGTGGCCAGCCACAGGTCCGTGGAGAAGGCCGCGCAGGGCTCCGTCCACCTCCATGGCGGGCCTGCGCAGGGGGCGCCCGTCTTGACGAAAGCGGTACATAACCACTTGGGCCTTTCTGCAGCACGAGCTGATGGGAGTTGCATACTGGTATACCGAGAGCTGCGCACCTGGCTCTGGCCCACGGGTGGCGCCCACGAGGCAGCCGCTGCTGCTCCCACCATCGCCAGCGCCGCCGGGTAACGCTCGACACAGCTCCGCCGCGTCCTCGAGCGTCGAGCGCCCCAGGAGCGTCGTTAGCCGGCCACCACGTCGCTGTGCATGCAGACGAGGTAGGGCGTCAATGGTGGCACCAATGGGGCCGACGACGGCGGGGCAAGAGCTCTAGCGACAGCAGGTCGCGGCGGGAATAAAGAGACCTGGCACTCCGCCTCGGCCTGCTCGAAGGAGGCCGGGCCCCGTGCCACCAGCAGGCACGCCCCAGAGCGCGGCCCCGGCGCGAAGCCCGGCAGGCAGGCGCCGCCGCCAGGCGAAGTTGCCGTCCGGGCGCCATCCGCCATTGCGGCCGACAGAGTCAAGAGCACCGCCGTCGCCGCCGCCGCCGTGACAGTCATGGCCGCGCGCGCCGAGGAGGCGGCTCTCCAGTGGTCTCAGCTACAGTCTCCGGGATGCGGGAGAAGAGCACGAGCTGGCCAGTCTGTGCCGTCGGATCTGCCCCACCGACGAGAAAGTCGATCTCCGCGGGCGGCCAGGAGCCGCAGCAACCGTCGGATTTATGATCGCACGATGTTGCAGAGCTCCTCAGAAAGTCAATAGGAAGTACGGGGCTCAATTCGCAGGAAAGAAAGTGCTCGCCCATAGAGAAGAGGGGCTGGCAAAGCCCCTCGTCGCAGGGTGCACCGGAATTCTTTTCGGGCTGGCTTTTCACAGCCCTTGCCCCCATTGGGCGAGCCACTTCTTCTCCTCGCAGGGCAGCCCGCCCGCCTTCCAGCCTCGTGCACTTGACGCTGCGTGGAATCTGGTTCAACACTAACTCCGGAGGTCACAAGCCCGGGCCTCTGCGGTACTCGATGTTTTTTGGGTTACTGAGTGCTTCGTAGCTGCTTAGTTTCTGCTTTTGCTTGTTTTTCTTAGTGCTTTCCCTGGCCCCTTCTCGTCCTTTCTTCATTCTTTTGCTTGGGCTGGCCTTTCCCAGCCCCTATCTTCAATAGGCGAGCCCTTCTTCTTCTCCTGCTCCGGCTCAGCAGATGTCACGGAGTGTTTCGTAACTAATTGATTCCCTGTGTGCTGTAGCGCTTTCCCTGGCCCCTTCGAACTTTGTTACTTCTTTTTCCTGGGCTGGCCTCTCACAGCCACCGCACTCTCCTGGAAGCGTCCTTCTCTCCTGCTTGTTTGAACTTTGTATTGGCTTAATTTCTCACTCTTTCATTACATGCGCACGATGCGCCTTCCAGTAAAGAATGGGGATCGACAGAGGCTGGATCCGAAGCACTCATTGGGTCAAAGAGAAGTGGCACTCCCAATGGGGGCAAGGGTTGTGAAAAGCCAGCCCGAAAAGATTTGACAGAGGTCCGAAGGGGCCAAATGACGGAGGAGCCTAAAAAGCGCTAAGCAGCTACGAAGGGGCCTGAAGATGCCATGTCAGAACGGGGGAGGATGGACCACTCAGTAGCTACGAGTGAGGAGCCTCAAATCCGACAAACTAGCTGCCGGAAACTTATTCCCCTGCTGAAAGCCGCAGCAAGAGCACGGCCAGCACGCAGATGCAAGGCGTGGGCCATGGACCGCTGAAGGGAGACTGACAATTGCATGCGGTATACCTGGGCCCACGAGCCAGCGGCATTGAAGTCAGCCGGCTCACCGCGCCTGCGGGACACAGCGCGCCGCGCAAGCCTGGCCAGCAGGTCGAGCCACTGGGACCCGAGAGCCCCGTGCAAAGAGAGGAACAAGCCAACGGTTGAAAGTGCCAAGAGTTCAAAATTGGGGTCAGGGGTCCCAATCAGCCTGCTTCTCCCTACTGTGTTGTCCATCCTCCCCCGGTCCTGATATAGCATCTTCAGGCCCCTTCGTAGCTGCTAAGCGTTTTTGGCCCCTCCGTCATTTGGCCCCTCCGAACCTTTGTCAATTTATCCCAGGCTGGCTTCTTCTTCTTTTCACAGCCCTTGCCCCCCTTGAGAGAGCCACTACTTCTTCTTCTGCTTCTCCCCCCTAATGAGTATCCATCGAGGTGTCGCGGTCCTGCCTCCCGCCTCATGGCGTCCGGCCACTCGCCACAGGCCCTCACAGAATGTGCACCCGACGCCGCCGCCTCCGCCGCTGGAGTCGCCGCCGATCGCGGGGACCGGTTCCTAATCAAGGGAGATTCGGGCACCCAGAGAAATTGCTTGAGAAGGAACCCCCCACGGCCTACCACTAGTCAATCACCACAAAAGGTCTACTACTGATGGAGTCATTATTCTGAGTCGTGCTTTCGTCGCCGTAGCGCGCGTTCCCGTTTCTCTTCATCACGCGCCGTAGTTCAGGTTTGCGCTTTGTCCAATGTCGCGCGTCGTCCTTCGCCCGACTGGTGATGCGGTTAGCCTCCCCAGTACCCTCCAGCTATCATTCCCATGGTATTGATGTTTCAGCCGCATTACCTCGTTATACAGCTCTCCCCTAAAAGGCGTTGCGTACTCGCACGCCCATTTTCCCCTTGGCCTTAGCAACGGTAAGCGTTTACTAAATGCTTGGCGTTCTCGAGATTTTTGGCTGGTTCCCAGGAGTCATTGCTTTCATCAAAGCCTGTCCACCGAACAAGGAATGTCCATGTCCCATTTGTCGAAGTTTTGCCATCTATAACCTCGTATTCCTCGTTGCCACTAGGCCCAATCATGGGTGGTTTCGTAGCTTGCCTTCCGGGAAAGGTCGCTTTGCCGGACTTCACGAAGTTGCTATACATGAATTTTATCATGTAATTGCCAATCACCAGGCAACTTCATCCAGTCTTTTGGAGAGACATCTTTGACGACTTTGAGACGGTCCGGTGTGACAGGTAACAGCTTAGTCGAATAAGCGCCTTGTATCGGATATTACTGGTTGCCAACAGTACCGAGTCCCCGACGATTTTGGCTAGCTGTGCATGGCGGATGTGGTGTTTTGCTTTCCCCATATTATCCTTCAATGTCGGTAAGAACGCCTGACCAACAGGCTTAAGAGAAGGTTTGCCGGTCAGTGTTGACAAAGCTCAGAGGGTCCTTCAGATTCTTTTCAAAGTTAAGGAAAAATGTAATGAAGCAGCCGTTTGATTAAACCACGTGGCTCTGTTGGCATTACATGACCGGCCCACATGAGGCAAGTGGCCCGCCAGGAGGCGGGCCCCGCCCGTCCTAAAATACCCCTCGCCAGCATCACCCCTTTCAATGGAGGATCTTTGGCCCGCCTTGCGGCGGGCCATGGGGCGGCCGCTCACACCCCTGGAGGGGGGGTGGCACGGGGGGATGCACAGAAGAGTCTGAGGGGCTGAGGCTCGACAGGACTGCAAGCCGGGGAAGCCCGAGAGCAGCTTTGCCGCTGCTCGCCGCCGCAGCCGCTGCCGCAGCCTGCTGCGGGGCTCGTTGCGGGGAGTCCGTGGCTGCGCCCAGTCAAGGGCCAGTTGCTGGCTCGCGCCCAGGAGGTGGAGTAGCCGCCGGACAGCGGCGCCACAGGGCTCATCTTCCGCCGCGCTGATGCGCTAGTGCTGTGCCTGTGTAGTGGGTTGGTCCATAAACCCCTCACAGCCGAAGTCAACAAGGACTACTCACCCTAACTGCAATTGTAAGGCGAGGTTCCTTACAAAGAATGGCGTGAAGCTCTTCGATGCGCCGATCGAGTTGTTGCAAGCGAACTCCACTGCTGGGAGGAGATTGTCCCAGTCATTACTGCCTTTTGCTGCCGACCTTAGCATTTCTTCAAGTGTTCTGTTGGCCCTTTCAGTCTGGCCATCCGTTTGGGTATACAATCTCGTTGACATAGCCAACTTGGTTCCCAAAGCCTCTGAAATCTCGATATCAAAGTCCAAAACCGGCTGGTAAAGCGTGGGCCTCTCTCCGACAAAAATATTTGGAAGACCAACGATTCTGAACTCCAGACTGAGGACTACTTCGGCTAGGTCGACCGCAGAAATGGCAGATATGATCGCTTCAACTTTTACCAACTTACTTAAAACATCAGCCACAAAAAACATCGCATCATTCCCTGCACTTGTCCTTGCTAACACCGTGACCAAATACATGGTTTCGACTTCCAAGGTATATTTCGGTACTGGGAGAGGTTGGAGGATGCCTTAAGCCGCTTGATTTACGTGTTTGTTAGCTTGGCATGCCTCACATGTTGAGAGCGATTCTTTGACCGTCTTGTCCATATATAGCCAATAGAATGACCTGTTCACTTCTTCAATTGTCTTAGCCTCGCCCATGTGTCCCAAGATTGCCATGTCATGACATTCTCTCATAATCTGAGTTTTCAAATATTTGTGATCGGGCGCACAGAGTCTTCGCCTTCCTTTGTCTGCGAGATACCACCAGGAACCTCCGTGGACATATTTTTCGGGTCTCTCTCCGTCAAAGCGAGTGCCTGCCAGATAATGACTTAATAATTTTAGGAGGAAGGCCGGATTTGGCCCGATCGCGTTCATGACATTGAGTTCTCTTTAAAGGCCTTTGGGAGAGGGCGTCAGCCAACATATTGTCTTTGCCTTGTAGGTTATTGATCTCAGAGTCATACTCCTGCAGGGATTCCACCCATCTGTCTTGCCTTCGGATCAGTTGGGGTTGCGTTTAAAGGTGTTTCAAGGAGTGATGTTTGGACTTTAATTCTGTCCTTTGACCTTGTACGTAACACCTCCAAATCTTCAAGGCATGTACTATGGCCAGCGCTTCCTTCTCATAGGTTGGGTAAACGACTTCATTAAGCTTTAGCTTCCTGCTTTAAAAGGAATTTGGTTGTGGACTATTCCCTTGCTTTTGTGACAGTACCGCCCCAATGCCATAATCTGAGGCGTCTGTGGTGACCTCAATGGGTAACTTTGGGTCTGGATGTGCCAGAATTGGTGCATGAGTCAGTACATTTTCTTTCTACTCAAAGGCTTCCTCCTGAGCCAAGCCCCATCCACTAGCAATCCCCTTCTGCAGTAGGTCCGCCATGGGCTTGCATACACTAGCCATGTTTTTCACGAACTTTCGGTAGTAGTTGGCCAGATCGAGGAACGATCGCAGCTCCTTGACATTGGTGGGTTGGGGCCATTGTTCTACGGCCTCAACCTTAGAAGTCTCAACCTCTATTTCGCTTTCAGACAGGACGCGGCCTGGGATTTCGGACTTTCCTTTCAGGAAGTCGCAATTGGAAAATGTAGTATACAGGTGATGCTCTTGAAGAGTTCCAGCGTGTTTCTTTAGGATGAAAAAAATTGTTCGCCTATCGAGGGCATGGGCTGAGAAAGGCCAGCGTCTTTCTGTAGGTGTTCCCGATATTCTTCCAAAGTTGTGGAACAGGTGAGGATGTCATCAAGGATCGCCACCACATGTTCATCCAAGTATGGCTTGAAAAGCTCGTTTACAAGGCCTTGAAAGGTAGCTGGAGCATTTGTGAGGCCGAATGGAAGCACGAGAAGTGCCCATTGTGCCCATACCGCGTTCGAAAGGGGGTCTTGAGGCTGTCCTTGTCTGCAATGCGGATCTGGTTGTAGCTGCCCCGGAGATCAACTTTGCTGAATGCCGGGCCCCACGAGATTGGTCCAGCACTTCGTCTATTCAGGGCAACAAGTATTTCATTTTCACCTTCTAATTGTTCAACGCCCGATAGTCCACACAAATGCGCAGCGACCTGTTTCTCCACAAATAAGACAAGAGCTCCATTTGGAGGATGAGACGGTTGGATGAAACCCTTGTCCAAGAGGTCCCCCCAAGAGGTCCTCAGGTTGGCGCTTCAATTGCTTGAGTTCCTCAAATGACGCTTTATAGCAGCTGCGGTATGCTGGATGGCTCCCATCTTCCAGATCGATCTCGCCATCCACCGCCCTCTGGGGCGGAAGGCCTTTTGGGAGGTCGTCGGGGAAGACGTCCTTAAAGTCCAAGATTCATTCTCTGATCTCCGGCGCTATATGGCCGAACTTCTCCTTAGGAGGAGTAACATCCTTCGTGCTCCTCCTTACTAGTGCCAGAAAGAGTGGATCCCTCTTTACGCAAGCCTTCCTGAGCTGAATGGCCGTCAAACGTTGTCCCTCTCAGCTGTGGAGTCGTGTGTAGGTAAGACCATCGACTGGCCACCCTTAGTCACCAAGGTAACTCGGTCCTTTGACAAAGCTAGTTTGGGGCTGGATTTGGCTAGCCACGGCTTGCCCAAAACGACGTCATAGGTCGCCAATCTCGTCACGTCCAGCGAGACGTTCTCCTTGTGGCGGCCTCTTATGAGCTTCACTGGCGGCGTTGCAAGGGAGTTGTCGTGGTGGGATCCATCCGCAAGAACCACTACGTGATCCCTCCTTGACCTCCGTACATAGTCCTTTGTCTTCCACAAAGGCTTCCGAAACGAAGATGCCAGATGATCCATTATCCACCAATGCCGCTATAGGCTCTCCCACTAATAATCTCTTGAGCCTTATGGGGTTTTCCCTTCCACAATCAGCCCTTTGCACGAAGCTTAACTCCACAGCGGGAGTCGACTGCTGCTCATCACCAGCTGTCTTCGGAGATGCGCTTCTCAGTGCAGCCACGATGGCTCTTCCTTGCACCGTCGAGGAATTTCGTACGTCCTGTGACTCCACGCAGGGGGCCGTCTTGTTAAAGGATAGTCTAGGTCCTCCAACACCAACGCCAACAGGGGCCCCGCCGCCTAGTGACGTGGTCCAATTGCCATTCCGCTCTCACGGACTCTTGCCCCTGGGGTAAACTCTAGCGAGGCGTCCTACCTTGGGGTAGGACGCCTGCCTAGCCATTCCCTGTAATTTCTTGTAGCCTTGCTTGATCCAAGGCGGCTTAGGTATACTTCCCACAGTCTCTGCCGAGCGCTTCTGGAAGTAAAGGGCATCCACCCGAACAGCCATACGCACCACCTCGTCGAACGTCTCCGTTGCCCTGATTTCCATCTCCTTCTTGATGCTGCATTTGAGGCCCCGCACAAAGCGGTCCTTTCTTTCAACTTCGCTGACATCAGGAATTTCCAATACCAAAGCCTTGGATCTCCTGGACATACTCCTGTACTGTTCCAAATTGCCAAAGCACAGCCAGCTTGTCCCTGGCGATGCGGATTGTCATGATTCGACCCCTGTAGACAGGCAATAAGGCGGTCAAGTCCTCATTGGGCGCGGACGTAGGGATTTAGGAGCAAACCCCTACACCGAGAAGCCCCTCGCTCCTCAGCGCACAGCGGAAGTCTTGCCCTGTGGTGCCGCCGTCAGGCGGCGTCTCCACCTCCCGGGCACCAGCCCGCAGCTAGCCCGCCAAGGGCCGGCCACGGACGCCTTGCAGCGAGCCGGCAGCGTCCTGCCGGCGACGGGCTGCAGCAACAGGCGCAGCAGCAGGGCTGCGCTGCTCTGGGGGCTTCACTGATCCGAACTGCTGTCCGTGTCTCTGCCCCCAGACTCCTAGTGCTCCCGGTGCCGCCCGCCCTCCAGGGGCGCATGGATCGCTCCATGGCCCACCCCGCGGAGCGGGCCGCATGCGGCCCGCCCCGAGGGCCAGGCTTGTCGATGGGAAGGCCCCGCTGTCGGGGCCGACTTGTCGAAGCGCCGGGGTGGACACCGCGCCACCGCGGCCCCCGTGCGCGGGGCGCCAGGGTGGACACCGTGCCACCGAGGCCGCGTGCGCTGGGCGCCAGGGTGGACGCCGTGCCACCGCGGCCCCGTGCGCCGGGCGCCAGGGTGGACACCGTGCCACCGCGGCCTCGTAGGCCGGGCGCCGGGCCAGGCCAGGTCGGTCGGGGCGGGGCGCCAGGTTGGACAACGCGCCACCGAGGCCCCCGTGCGGGACCGCCAGGCCAGGCCAGGTCGGCCACGTGCCAACTCGGTAAGCGTAGCCACCACGGTTAACGCTCACAGTGAGTGGGAACGTTACACACCGCGTGCCTTCCCTACATAAAGATTGCAAGGAAACCCCCGAATATTAGAAGCTTCGACGCCTGCAGCTGCTGGCAGACGCCGGCTGATGCCCCCTTTGCCAGGGCTGGATGGTCGCTGGTCACTCTGGGTACAGGTGAATGCGAAATTTTAGAGGGCCCACGACAAAAGTAGAGATCCAGAATGGCTCAAGAAAACAAACGAAGAAGCACGGGAGGCAAAGCGTGTACACAACGGTACAGGAGGGCCTGAGTAGCCAAGTACAAACGAAAGCACATTCATAGATGTACATCACCTGCTGCTGAGGCGACCCGCTCAGTAACATCGCGTAAGCCAGTAGGAGTGGCTGATTGATGCCTGATAAGGGATGGCTATTTCTGAGTACATTAGCCAGCAACCAGAGGCTTGACCAGCTTTCCTGTGCCGATCCGGAGGCTTAGCTCCTGCAAAGAGGCTCCCATTCGACGGCGGAACAACAACAGATGTGCGCCAGTAAGCTCATCTCAGACGACACAGCACAATCGTCATGTCGTGCATGTTGTAGGGTAGCATATCCTCGAGTAGGGATTCGAAAGGAGGACCTGCATGTACATAGATGCGGCTGGTAGGAGGTGATTGCAGGGCGGATAGACGGATAAGTGTGAATATCTGTTTGCTCTATACCTACTCTGTAGAAATGTAGGTCGACGCTGAAGCTTTAAACGCTTTCATAACATCGACCAAGGCACATTATCCTCCGCCAGCTTTTACATCCACAGTGTCTAGGGTGCAACTTGTGAAGGCGTCTCTGGGCGTCCGTGGTGCTTGGCATGATGTTGTTCACCTCCAAAGTTTTGCAGTAGAAAGCGTCACGGCACCAAGCCTGCCAAGGCAACCCGGAGGTCGTTGTGGATGTTGACCACTTCGTTTTGGTGGGCATTCAGAGGCCAATGGGCCATTGCCACATGTGCGTGGCGAGGTCTCCAACATCCGTGCGAGGCGACGAGGTTGGCGGCACGCGTGTGGAGACGGCCATCCGTCCCAGGTTTCAGGGGCATGATGCTGGGTTCTCCATGGCCACGATGTGACCTGCCTCCAGGAAGACGCCATACATGGCATTCCGGAGGAGGTTGTGCGTGGCGATCCGCTCTACTCGCCGTGTAGCGACCGCTTCGTGCTGACTCTTGGTTACTGAGCAGGTAGGCTTAGCAGCAGATGATGTACATCTGTCAATGTGCTTGCCTTTGTACTTGCCACTCAGGCCCCCCAGCACTCATAACGTACTCCAAATCTCCCCTGTAGGAATGCGGGATGGGAAGGGTGGTGACGTCTTCCGGGATGTGAAGGGTGGTTAGCTCCCATTTGCTGTAGTCTCGTGCATAGCTGTGTGATTTTCTCCCCCTCTTGAGCCCCTTTCGCCCCTTGGACCCTGTCCATGTTGTCTGGGTTGGCGTTTCCCTTGGCCACTTCGACCTTTGTTCACTCCTTTTCCTGGGCTGGCCTCTCCTAGCCACCGCCCTCTCCTCCTTTGTCCATTCCTTTGGGCTGGCCTCTCACAGCCAACAGTCAATATGACGCGCTTTCTTCTCCTGGAAGCGTCTGTCCTCCTTTTCACAGCCCCTGCCCCCTCTGGCCAGGGGACCCGCTTCCAGGAACTCAGTCTCTCTGACCTGAGGCTGCTCAGCAGGGGTTACTGAGTGCTTCATTGCTGCTTCGTTTCTTTTTTTGTGCTTGTTGTTCTTCGTACTTCCCCTGGCCCCTTCTCGTCCTTCATTCATTCTTTTTTGGGCTGGCTTTTTCCAGCCCCTATCCTCAATAGGCGAGCCCTTCATTTGGAAGAGCTCCTTTCCTACCATCGGACCCCTGGACCTTTGCCCCGTCAGTAGCGCTTGCTCTTCCACTGTTGCAGGCCCATTCCAATGCCTCACCTCTTTTCTTGCCCCGGGCAGCCCGGGCTAGGCAATCCGCAGCATCCGCTACACCTTGCATCTGCGTGCTGGTCGCGCCCTCGCCTAGGAGTACAGGCAGTGGCGACTCATTTTGGCTTCTTACCTTCCACATGCGGCTGACCCTTACTAGGAATAATTGAGCAGCCACCTTAGTGGCATCTTGCTTTCCTGCTTGGTATACCGTTGTCGGCTTTTTAGGACGTTGTTCACTCAATTGTGGGCTGGCTTTTCACAGCCCTCGCCCCATTTGGAAAGGCCGCTTCTTCAGCCACTTGTCATGCCACACTGTGTCGACTGCCAGGTAACGGCAATAGAGCATATTTGTATAGAACTCAGGTGACACGTCAGAGTGTACGTGGCCGGCAAAGCATTGGGAATAGAAGTGAAGACCGAGAAATTTAGGAACATGCACGAACAGATAGTAACGGCATAATTGTGATGGATGATTTTGGATTACAACTTAGTAGGTTGGGAGACAAGTCACACGCTTTGAACCGCAGTCCGGAATAAGAAGAAATGACGAACACAAAGGTGCTGAAGCAGTACTTCGCAACAGGCTCTGAGCAGCTCGAGACGATGTTCGAAGCCTGCACTTCGAATATACAAAAGGTCTCGATCTTCGTGGCTTACCAAGTGCGAACCGGTCTAATGCAAGCGGACGCGGAGCCCGGACTCTCCAGCGACTGCCGGTCTGACGCGACCGGAGGCGGAGCTACCCGGATTAGGCTCTTTAGCGGAAGTTGCGTCGCGTTCCTATGCCCACGCCTTCTTGGCGTGGCCCTGGACGCGCGCGCTACGCCTACTGAGGCAACAGCGGCGGCGGCGACGGCAGCGGCGGCGGCAAAGGTTGGCAACATCCAAAGGAAGAGACTGGGCCGAGTAAGCTACTCGGCTCTTAACCCTCCGCACCCCTTATGCTTGGTCAGAGAAAGAAAGGAAATACGTTGTTTGTTGGGGTGGGCCATCTGGCCCATCTGGTCCCCAAGGTCTCAAGGCCAGTCTGGCCTAGACTTGCATCTACCATTACCTACCACTTCCCCACCACTGCCTAGCCGATTCCTCACGGCTCATCGAGGCAAATCACACCTTCGACGGCTTCATGAGCTCTCTCGGTCTATGATTGAGGTGCTTTGTGTGGTCTGGGTGGCAAGATGGCACTGCTCATTGGTGTCAGTAGTTGACATGGGCGGCATGATACCTGCACGCCGTGACCAGGCTGTCACGACTAGTCGAGAGGGTTGGGCTCCCCGCGTCCGGCAGGATGGGGCGACTGCCTGGGTTTTGCGCCCGCGTCAGACGGAACGTGAGCAGCGATTGGGCGATGCGCCCCAGTCCGGCGGGACGTGAGCAGCGATTGGGTGATGCCCCCGCATCAGACAGGATTTGGGCGGCAATTGAACTCGAACGTCGCCAAGTGGTACTTCGGCGACAACTTGAGCACCACTTTCTGACTTCGTCTCTATGTTCTGCAGTGTCTTGCAGTGTAGTCCTTTTTCCGGCTCCTTTTTCTTTGGCTTTGAACATTGTCCATTCTTTTTTGGGCTTGCTTTGCCAGCCCCTCCTCCTCCGCTTGGCCGTCTCGCTGCAGAGGTCTATGGCCCGCGCGCTGCACCTGCGTGCAGGCAGAGCCCTCGCTGCTGCCTCTGGCTCTGGCCAGGGGACCCGCTTCCAGGAACCCAGTCTCTCTGACCTGAGGCTGCTTACTGAGTGCTTCGTAGCTGCTTCGCTTCTTTTCTGTGCTTGTTGTTCTTCGTACTTCCCCTGGCCCCTTCTCGTCCTTCATTCATTCTTTTCTGGGCTGGCTTTTTCCAGCCCCTATCCTCAATGGGCGAGCCCTTCTCCTTCTTTATGGGCGCGCACTTCTCTAACCAAGCGGGTGGAAGGCCCCGCGCTCGCGACCCCATCTTCACACCAGATTGATGAATGACGCGCCCTCAAATAGCCACATGAGCAGCCACCTCCGCATCCTTGTCAGCACCGACGCAAATGAGCCACCGACGTGGACATCGCACGACATCTCCACCATTCGTGCGAGGCGACGAGATCGGCGCGCGATGCGGGTGGAGACGGCCATCTGCCCCAGCTTTCAGGGGCATGATGCTGGAGTTCTCCATGGCCACGGTGTAGCCTGCCTCCAGGAAGACGCCAGACATGGCCTTCCCGAGGAGTACGTACATGCCGGTCCACTCCCCTCCCCGTGTAGCGACCCCTACGTGCTGACTCGTGGTTACTGAGCGGGTCAGCATAGCAGCACGAGATGTACATCTGTCAATGTGCTTGCCTTAGCACTTGGCCATTCAGGCCCTCCATCGCTCAAAACACACTCAATGTCTCCCGTGTAGGGGGTATCCTGGATTGGATGGGTGGTGACGTCTTCCAAGATGGGAAGGGTGGATCATTCCCCTTCGCCGTGGTATCTTGCATACCTGTGTGGTTTTCTCCCCCTCATTAGGGCCTGTCGCTCCTTCCTTGTCCATTACTGTGGAGCTGACTTTTCACACCCTTTGCCCCCTTTGGGTGAGCTCCTACGTCACCGGCCCTCGGACTCCGGAACCCCTGGACTTGGCCCCTGCAAGAACTGTTGCTATTTTGCTGTTGCAGTTCCGTCCCAATGCTTCCCCTCTTCTCTTGCTCCGCCCGCAGCCCGGGCTTGGCGATCCGCAGCATCCGTCATACCTTGCATCTGCATGCTGATCGTGCCTTGGCTACAGCCTCAGGATACTAGGCGGGGTGACTCCTTCCTTATCTACTTGCTGCTGCTCACTGGAGGTTACTGAGCAGCCATCCTTAGTTGTCTGTTGCTTTCCAGCTTGGTGTACAGTTTCGACTTCAACTTCGGCGTGGTTCACTCTTTTGTGGGCTGGCTTTCACAGACCTCCGCCCCACAGGAAGGGCCGCTTCTTCAGCCACTTGCATAGCTGTGTGACTTACCACTTTCCGGCCCTTCAGACCTTGTATATAATTTTCACAGCCGTTGTCCCCTGTTGGTAGAACTTTCTTTTCAGTTGGCAGGACTCTGCGATGTACTGCTAAAAGTTTCAAATTGTGGTTGTTGGCCAAGAAGTAGTGAGTGGCTACCTAAAACAGCCGCTGATCGTGCTGTGTGATCTATCCTTTCGTGTTGGGGCTTGCCTGTAGATCCCTTGTTCGTTTTGTTGAGCTGCCCCTCTGCAGCTAGTGAACTTATCATAGACCTCTTTCTCTCATGACCACAGCTTGGTGCATGTGCCTACAGCCTCTTCAATGACTATGGTACCACAAGCACTCAGGGTGACCACCCCCCAAGATGGTTGTTTTGGTGGCTTTACATGCGTGTTGTGAGGAAGAAGTGCTCGCCCATAGAGAAGAGGGCTGGCAAAGCCAGCCCTAAAAAGCATGGACAATGGCCAAAGCCAAAGAAAGAGGAGCCGGAGAAAGGACTACACTACAAAACACTGCAAAACACAGACGATGCAGAGGGAAGCTCAGTACCCACGAGTGAGCAACATCAGGTCTGAGTAGCTCGCTGCAGAGAGAGAGGCACTCCGCCGAGACCCAGAGGCGGCAGGATGAGGGGGTGTGAGGGGGAAGAAGCAGGCAGGCGAATTGCCGAATTGGTGACAAAATTAGTACATTCACGCAAACAGGCAGAGCTTGTCCCAATGCTAGACCAGCTAAGGATCGTGAGTGGGAGGTCTCTGTTGCAACATTGCATGCAGAGCGCTATGCTTGAGTTGCGCAGGTACTGGTAGATTGCAACTACGGCGGGCCGGGAGGTGGGGTGTTGAAGTAACTGAAGCAATCACTGTACGACCTCTGGTCAGCTGGCATGTTGTCCACCGTCACATTGATGCAGTTAGAATAGATGTAGGCGACGCTCGCCGTTCTGGCTCCGGATGGGAAGCTGGTAAAGTAGTTGTCTGCCAGGTCAAGGAAAGTCACGTTGGGCAGAGATGCAAAGCCCAGAGGCACATCACCTGTCAGCTCGTTCACAGCCAGGTCCACAGTCACCAGGCTGATGAGCTGCCCATACGAGGGGGGAATGACGCCCGTCAGGACGTTGCCATCCACTGAGAAATACTGCAGGAGTGGCAGGGATGCCCAACCGTCGGGCAGTGATCCTGACAGTTGGTTGTTGGAGAGGTCCAAGAATGTCAAGAGTGTCATGTTAGAGATCGAGGCTGGCATCGCACCCTCAAGCAGATTACTGCTCAGAGTGAGGGTGGTGAGGAGTGATAGGCTGCCAATGTCGGCTGGGATGGCCCCGCCAAACTCGTTGAAGAACAGGTCAAGCCCTCCGAGGGAGGTGAGTGATGTCAAGGACGATGGGAGGGTAGGGACTACGCCCGTTGGAGGCGATCCCACTGTGATGCTGAGAAACGTGACATGGTCGTGCTTGTCACACTGGACACCAGCCCAACTGCAGGTGCCAGTGAGACAGCCATCACAAGGTGTTGTGGAATTCCAGCTATCCAGCAGAGTTGGGTTGCCCAGCGTGGCCTTGAGGTCGAGCAACGGCGTAGCCGAGCTTGCCGGCAGTGTGGCACGTGCAAAGAATTGTATGCACTCTGTGTAAGGCCGCTGGTTAGGCCGATCTGCAAAAGCAGTCAATTCTCCCAGGCAATTGTAGTCGATCACAGGATTGACGGTGGACGGGAGGAGAGGACCAGTCAAGTAGTTGTTGTCAAGATGTATGAAAACGAGGAGGTCCGGGGATAAGATGGCGTCTGGAATTTGGCCCGTGAATTCGTTGTCATACATGTAGACATAGGTGTAGTTGGCAAAGGCGGCAATGAATGCGGGCACTGGCCCACTGAGGACGTTGCTGGCAACACTGAGCGATGACAAGCTGATGCAGCCCGTCAGCGTGGCAGGAAGGGCCCCGGTAAGTAGGTTGTCACTCACGTCCAGGATGCTGAGCAAGTCGAGGTTGCCAATGTCTGCCGGAATAGGCCCTGTCAGCTGGTTTCCATAGAGATAGAGGCTTGTGAGGAGGAGCAGCGTGGACGTGACAAATGCTGGAATGGGGCCTTGAAGGCTGCTGTACTCGAGATAGAGCAGCTGCAGACTTGGAATCTTGGCCAGCGTGGCTGGGATGACACGGCCAGGGGTGTAGGACAGGCTGCTCAGGTCGAGATATGTGACATGCCCAAAGTTGTCACAGCCCAACCGGTTCAGGACGCAGTTGCCTGGGCAGCCAGCGCAGGGCACAGCGGCGCTGATCTCATCCCAGAGCAATTCGGGAGGGTCACCCAGCTCGGCCTTGATTGCAAGTAGGTCTGCTGTGGCTGTTGGCGGGAGTGCGGCCAGCCCGTAGAAGGCGGCGCATGCCTGCCAGGTGCGCTGCCCATCCACGGTTGTCCCCTTGCTCACTCCAAAGCAGTTGTAGCCAAAGTATGAAAAATAATATGGGTCGGTAAGGGACGGTGCAGGACCAGAGAAGTAGTTGCCATACAGTCGCAGACTCTGTAGAGTCGGCTGGATGCTGGCTTGGGGGATGTCTCCAGAGAGCAGGTTGTCGTCGACATCGAGCACGGTGAGCGATGGGAGGCCAAGGACAGCTGCTGGGACCCCACCAGATAGCTGGTTCGATGAGAGGTCGAGGTATGAAAGGAGCGGCAGCGAGCCCAGCACTGCTGGGATGGGCCCCTGCAAATTGTTGATCGACAGGGACAGCGTTACCAGCGCCTTCAGATTTTCCAGGGACGCCGGGATCTCGCCTGTCAGCTGGTTGTACACCAGATTCCTGGCCACAGGTGAAAGCATCCTCAACAAGTCAACTTAAGGCTGAGCAGCTCCTATCCTCCACTCAAGGGTCACAAACGCCACAAGCACAAGGCTGTCCTGCTGGTCCAGTCGAGGGGTCTCTACTTGGAACCCAGGTCTCAACCAATTCTCAATATCTGAAGAGATGATAGAATGCTGGCCCACAACAGTACCCAGCTCTTTAGTAAAAGCCCTCAACTAGAACTCGCACTGGTTTTGGCCTTGATTGTCGATCTTGAGCCCAAGTCACAATGTTGCTCACAGCAGCAGACCTCAGACATCCATAATGCATCCAGACCATCTACCGAGCTCAAGCTTCAAGCGACTATTCTCAGAGTTGGAGGTAGACGTGGAAAGCATGCATGTCCTCTGGTTGTGGGCCTGCCAGTGGGCATGGAGTGGAGCCTTACAGGTACTGGAGATTGATGAGGTTGCCGAGCTCTGGTGGAATGGAGCCACTTAGACCAGCGAATGGCAACGACAGCTGCTGGAGGCCAGTGAGGTTCCCAAGGCTGGGGGGGATGCTGCCCGTCGAGAAGGAAACAACGTTAAGGTTGATCCCAATAACATAACCTTGGTCGTCGCAGGTCAAACCAGACCACGCGCAAGTGCCATCTACTCCTGGAGTGCAGTCATCGCAGGGGTTGGACGTGTTCCACGTGGCCACCTGCACCGACTGGTTGAACAATGCCTTGAGCTCCAGGAGCGGGGTCCGCTGGTCGGGTGCTGGGAACGGCAAAGGCGGAGGAGGGGCTGCAGTGCTTGGCGGCGGAGGAGGCGCTGGCGGGGGGAATGGTGGGGGCGGCGTCGGTGGCGGAGGAGACGGCAGGAACGGTGGGGGCGGCGATGGTGGGGAGAGTGGAGGTGGCGGCGGTGGTGAGGGAGGCGGCGGCGATGGTGGCGGCGACGGTGGCGGCGGCGATGGTGAGAAGTCATTGGGCAGCGGTGGTGGCGGAGGCGGCGAAGGAGGCGGTGGCGGTGGCGGTGGCGGTGGCGGCTGCACTTGGGGTGGCAGAACAGGCACCGGTGGTGGCGGTGGCGGTGGTAAGGGCGGCAGCAAGGGAGATGGTGGGGGTGGCAATGACACTGACGGTGGTGGCAAAGCGGGCACCACAGTTGGCGGCGGCGGCGGCGGCGGCGGCGGCGGCGGCAGTGGCAACGGCGGCGGGAAGGAGGGAGCCCCGGGTGGAGGTGATGGAGGCGGCGGCAGCAGTGGTGGTGGGCTCACGACTGGTAGTGGTGGTGGAGACAAGGGGACGCCGACTGGCAGAGGGGGCGAGGGGGGAGGTGGCAGGAGCGTTGGCACCACCGTAGGCGGTGGCGGCGGTGGACGTAGGCCTGGCGGCAGCAGTGTGAGCGGCGCCGATCCGGGAGGAGGTGATGACAGAGACGGCGGGGCTGGCGGCGGCGGCGACTCCGTGGGAGGCGGCGATGGTGGTGGAGTTGACTGCGACGGTGACGGCGGCAGCAGTGGCGGCGGCGGCGGTGGCGGCAGCGGCGGCGGAAGCGCACCTGCTACGGCAGCAGACGGTAGCGGAGTGAGCTGCAGCTAGTGATTCTTGCAGTGAGGCGTACATCCTGATGCTCTAGCACATGCAATCTAAGCAACAGCTTAGCAAAGTCCATCAACTTCTCTGACGCCGCGCAGAATCATCCAGATACGAGGGTATCCATCTTTGCCACTTGCACACCAACATGTACCTTCTGTGACCTGTGATCAAGTTTTCTCACCAGGTGGCGGCGGGGCAAATGACTGGCACCGACCACTGCTGCAGTCCTCGCCAATGATGACATCGACGGTCGTATTCGGCGGCGGCTTGCCAACGAAGAAGTTGTCTGCGTAGTTGAAGAGCTGCAAGCGACAAAGAGGACATGGGCTGACTACGTGACATGCGAGTTTCACTTATCAGGAGGCAGCAAACACACTTGGCCTCGATTGACCAGGCTCTTCTGTGCAACAATGGGAGAAAGGTCAGGCTCCCAGATTTGTTGACCCTAGTTGAGCCAAAAGCAGGTCAGGCAAGCATGCAGTCGTGTGAGATGCACCCATCTAACAGCTTCCTGCTTCTTGGGTGCACTATCAAAGAGCAGCACCTGGAGATTGGGGAGGAAGAACACTGCTGAGGTGGTGATATTGCCAGCGAAACGGTTGCCCGAGATATCCAGCTGGCAAGACACAATCAGCGCCGCAAGTGTCGTCAAGACTGTGCATGGTGGGGGTGGCTGCTACTAGATGGGTTGCAGGCAGTCAGCTACTGGTCTTACCCGGACAAGGCTTGTCAGGTTGGAGATGCTGGGGGGGAGACTCCCATCGAGGCGGTTACCAGCGATGTTGATTACCACAGTGAAACTAAGCTGCCCAATGGATGCGGGGAGGCTGCCAACGAGGCCGTTGTTGAGCAGCAGGAGTTCCGACAGCGTCGGAGCGAGTTGCCCGATGCTGGCAGGAATGGGGCCACTGAGCGTATTGCGGGCCAGGACCGCGAGCGAAACAGGAAGCAGTCCCAGGCTGTCTGGGATCCGTTGCGTTAAGCTGTTGTCATTGACGGCGAGCACGTCTAGGCTTGTGCGGAAGAGTGACGGAGGCAGTGTGCCAGTGAAGCTGTTGAAGCGGAGGTCCAGAAACCGCAGGGCCGGGAGCGTGGTGACCCACAGCGGCAGCGGACCTGACAGGAGGTTCAGCGAAAAGTCGATCTCTGTGAGCAAGGTGAGCGCGCTCAGGTCTGGGAGCGTGCCGATGAAGAGGTTCTGGCTTGCATGGATGAACCCCAAGTCCTGCGCACAGTGGCCAGCAGGAGCAGGGTCAGAGCCACACGAACATGCACCACGCAGGTCGACATTACAAGGACTGTCCCTCCCTCTACTCACCCTCCCTCCAGCCTCTGCTACTCTCCGCTGCTCCCTTCCCTCTAGCCGGCCTGGTGCCTCTCACTCTCCCTGCTCCTCAACCTCCCACCACTCTTCCTATCTGTCCTTGCCAACTGGTCCATCGTGCTGATGATTGAGGCCGCGCTGGCAGACATAATACCCGGACACTACCAGGTTACTAAGCACTCAGACGACAGTTTTTCTGTGGGCTTCTGCAGACCGGCAACCACGCTTGCTCGGGAAATAGCTCCTAGTGTTTCTCACCACGAGATTGCGCAGAAAGCGCGGGACGTAGCCGCGCAGGCCGAAGCCGTTGAGGTCCAGGCCAGTGACGACCAGCTGTGTCCGCGCCGCCGCAGCTTTGACCGCCAGTGTGGCCCCAAATGCTGACGCCTCCGCTGGAACACCCATGGCGGCCACCGTCTGGTCCTCACAGAAGACGCCAGTCCAGCTGGAGGCGCATGGTGTGGCACCAACCCAGTTGGTGAGGTAGCCGCGGGGGTCGCGCACGGCGGCCTTGAATGCCAGCAGCGAGGCCGCTGCTTGGGCCTGCTTGCTGATAGATGGAGGGGGTGGGGAGGCTTTCTTTGGGGGAGAAGGGAAGGTCCGCCTTGGAGGAGGGGGGGACGGCCTCCTCAGCGGCGGTGATGGACGTCGGCCACTCGGCGGGGAGGTCTTGGGTGGCGGAGGTGAGCCTGGCTTTGGCGGCGAGCGTGGCTTGGGTGGAGGCGACCGGCGGGGAGGTGAGGGTGGCGGCTGTCGCTTGGGTGGCGGTGACCTCCTTGGTGGTGGCGGCATACGCGACTTGGGTGGCGGCGGCCTCCTTGGTGGCGGTAGCGGCCGCAGCGGCTGGGAGTAGCACGCCAGCAGCAAGCCACGTCAGTGCCTGCCACCTTTCCCACTATCAGTCACCGATGCTGGCCACACTGGCCAGGCTTGGGGTTCGTGACTCCGTAGCTTGGAGATGGCAGCAAGGTGGAGGGCCCTTACCGGACAGCGGACATGGTGGCGACCGGGGTGGTGGTTGCAGCTGTGCCGCGGGCTTCCGTCGTGCTTTGAGCTCCTCGACTTCTTCTTCTTCTTCTTTGACTTCTTCTTCTTCTTCTTGGACTCCGCCATATGCCGTCGCTTGCTCGCACCGCTGGCCCTAAGGGCGCGGCCTCTGGCTGGCAGCGCCATAGGGAGCCCCTGAGGAGCGGCGACGAGTGACGCCGGCACTGCAGCGCTGCAGGCTGCCTGCGAGCAGATGAAAGGCGCTGCCCCGGCACACGCCGCTGGAGATAGGCCAGGGCGGCCCGCACCGGCAGCTGGCACCACACGAGCGCAGCTGCTTGCTGCCGCCGCCATGGAGGCGGCCACCAGCCGCAGCTCGTCCTGCCTCCACCACATCCGCGGCACCGCTGCGTGCCAGCCACCACCACTCATAGCCTTAGCGGCGGCGGCAGCGGCGGCAAACACCCTTGCATATCTTCAACAGTAAGTGCCGTCGCCCACAGTTGTTGCAGAAATGTTCTGCAATTTCTGCAGCTTCTTCTTACCATTACTACGTTTCCGGCGACAGGCAGCAGCACTCTGTGACGGCCAGCCACAGAGTGTCCAGCTCGCGGCCAGTCGGGCACAGGTCGGGGACAGAGAGAGCTCACCGATCGCTGTGAAGGCGGGCGACGGCTGCGGCGCAGCCAGCCACAGGTCCGCCGAGAAGGCGGCGCAGCGCTCAGCCCACAGCCATGGCGGCCCTGTGGCTCAAGCAGGAGCCATTGTGGGTCCTCAGCAATACAAGCTTGGGCAGCGCGAGCTGTGGGCAGCCGCGCTATGGGGGTGTCACAGCACCTGGAGCTGAAGCTCGAGTTGCGCCCACGAGGCACCCGCCGGCGCCGCCGCCGTCGGAAAGAGCCCGGCACAGCGCCGCCGCGTCCTCCAGCGCCGCCCTGCCAAGGAGCGTCGCCAGGCGGCCGCCGCGGCGCTGCCACACACACGCAGACGAGGGCGTACCGTCAGCGGCGACGCCGGAGACGGCCGCGCCAGTGGCGGCAATGGCGGCCACGGCGCGGCAGCGCCATTGGCAGCATCGCAGTGGAAGCCATGAGCTTCAGAAGGCTGCCAACGCGCCGAGACGGCAGCCGCCTCGAGATGCGCTGGCAGGACTCAAACCCGAGCCCTCAAAGCCGGGCCCCGAGCTCGCTGCCGGACCTGGCACTCGGCGTCGGCCTGCGCGAACGTCGCCGGGCCGCGCGCCGCCGCCAGGCAGGCCCCAGACCGCGGCCCCCGAGCGAAGCCCGCC
>WELB01000016.1:964609-975003 GCA_009602725.1 Spirogloea muscicola
GGAGGGGGAGGAGGAGGAGGAGGAGGAGGGGGGGGGGGAGGAGGAGGAGGAGGAGGAGAGGAGGAGGAGGAGGAGGAGGTGGTGGAGGAGGAGGAGGAGGAGGAGGAGGCGATGGCGAAAGGAGAGGGAATGGCGGCGGCGGCGGCGGCGGCGGCGAAGATGGCTTGCAGACGAAGTGGAGGCAGGAGGTGGCGAGGTCGGTGGGAAGCGGCGACGGAGCTGGAGGCGGAGGCGCGGCGAGAGGCTGCCGCCTCGACCTTATCCTTGGACGAGGCGTCCTGACCGCCTCGCCGGGTCGGGAGGGGGCCTGCTCGCCGCGAACCCCATGGCGGGCGCCGCCGCCGACGCCCTCGACCTAGCTGCGTTTGGAAGAGCTGTTCCTTCTGATGTGAGAAGTGGCTCTCCCAATGGGGGCAAGGAAGAAGAGCTCGCCCATTGAAGATAGGGGCTGCAAAAAACCAGCCCAAGAAATAATGAACAAAGGACGAGAAGGGGCCAGGGGAACCACTAAGCACAAAAAGAAACCAAGCAGCTACGAAGCACTCAGTAACCCCTGCTAAGAAAGAATGGCGCGCCCTGAGAGAAGAGGGGGTAGCAAAGCCAGCCCAGAAAAGAATGGACAGTGTCCGCAGGCCTCAAAACTACTAAGTGGTCCATCCTCCCCCGTTCTGCCATAGCCTCTTCAGGCCCCGCAGTCGCTGCTTAGCTCGTAGTTTGGCCCCTTCGAACCTTGTCAATTCTTTTCGGGCTGGCTTCTCACAGCCCTTGCCCCCATTGGGAGAGCCACTTCTTCCTCAAAAGCCAGCCTCAGGTCAGAGGGACTGGGTTCCTGAAGCGGGACCCCTGACCAGAGCCAGAGGCAGCAGCGAAAGCTCTGCCGGCACGCAGGTGCAGCGCGCGGGCCATAGACCTTTACAGCGAGACGGCCAAGCAGCGTGCGGTACACCTGCGCTAGCGGCCCGGCTGCATGGAAGTCCACCGGCTCCCCATGGAACTGGCGTACAACGGCGTGACGTGATAGCAAGGGCTGTGAGGAGCCAGCCCGAAAAGAATCGACAAAGGTTCGAAGGGGCCAAATGACGGAGGGGCCTAAAGCCACAATGCGGAGGGACCTGAAGATGCTATGTCAGAGCGGGTGGAGGATGGACCACTCAGTAGCTACGAGTGAGGAGCCTCAAATCCGACAGACTAGCTGCCTGGAAAACTATCCCCTGACGAAAGCCAGAGGTTGCAGCGAGAGCACGGCCAGCACGCAGATGCAAGGCGTGGGCCCTGGACTGCTGAAGGGAGACTGACAAACGTATACCTGGGCCCATGAGCCAGCGGCGTTGAAGTCAGACGGCTTAACTTGCCTGCGGGACACAGCGCGCCGCGCAAGCCTGGCCAGCAGGTCGAGCCACCGACCCGAGAGCTCCGTGCACGTCCACGGCCAGGAATACGAACTCGCCTCCAGCCGGGTGGTCAAGTGTGTTTGGCCGCCTTGCTGCGAGCCCCGTTCGCCGCAGCATAGCCAGCCTGCGAGGAAGAAAGCTCCGGACTGGATCGCTCCACCACATCGGTGGTGACCGCGTCTGCAATGATGCGCGCGCCGCCTCCCGGCGTCGAGGCCACCAAGTCGACCCGGCGCGTGTGAAGTCCGTCGGCCTTCTGGAGGATTGGCATGATGGAATTCGCGGCCCTGGCGATGGACGTACACGGGGCTTTCTGCAGCCGCTGGCTGGATCTCATTCAGCGGCTTGCCCGCCAGGCCATTGACCGGCGGCCGGGTCTGCCAAGGGCGATGCCCGGCTTCAACGCCGCCGGATCGCTCGCACAAGTCTCCTCTTTCTTTGGCTTTGGACATTGTCCATTCTTTTTTGGGCTGGCTTTGCCAGCCCCTCTTCTCTATGGGCGCGCACTTCTTCGCACAAGTCTTCCGCATGCGCCTGGCCGTATCGCTTCAACGCTCCCTTGCCCACGCCGTCCACACGCGAGCAGGCCGTGCTATGGCCGCCGCCTCTGGGTCTCGGCGGAGCGCTTCTTTTCCTGCAGCGAGCAGACCTGATGTTGCTCTCTCGTGGGTACTGAGTTTCCCTCTGCATCGTCTATGTGTTCTGCAGTGTTTTGTAGTGTAGTCCTTTTTCCGGCTCCTCTTTATTTGGCTTTGGACATTGTCCATTCTTTTTTGGGCTGGCTTTGCCAGCCCTTCTTCTCTATGGGCGCGCACTTCTTCTTTCTTTTTGCGGCGCGCTGTGTCCCGCAGGCGAGGTGAGCAGGCAACGCCCGCTGGCTCGTCAGCCCGCATGCGACTATCCATTTCCCTACAGCGGTCCATGGCCCACGCCTTGCACCTGCGTGCTGGCCGGGCTCTCGCTGCATGCCTCTGGCTTTCGTCAGGGGCAGCTAGTCTGTCGGACTTGACGCTCCTCACTCGTAATTATTCAGTGCTTCATCCTAAACCAGTTCTGAGATAGCGCTTTTGGCCCCTTCATATTTGGCCCCTTGGAACGTTGTCAACGTTGTCAATTCTTTCCGGGCTGGCTTATCACAGCATTTGCCTCTGTTGGGAGAGCCACTTCTCTCACAGCCATCGCCCTCTGCTGGTGTACACAGTGGGGGCAACGGAAGAAGAAGTGGCTCTCCCAATCAATGGCATCCACAGTGGAGGCAGGAGGAGGCTGCGCACCGAGCAAGCGCGGCAGTAGGCCGACGGCGCCACCGTTGGCACTGCACCATCCCCCCCCACCACCACCGGTAACGAGGTGGAGGAGGTGCACTTGACCCACACCCCAGCCACCCACGTCCCAGGGACATAACTAAACCCTCGTCAAACCCCCCCANGCACCGGCGTCGCACCTCGCCTGCCGCTGGCGGGCGCCGCGCAGCTCAGCTGCGCCTCGCACCAGCCCCTCTCCTCCGCCTGGCGCAGCAGAACTCTTCGCCCCGCCCGGCTGCCGCGGCCCCACTCCCGCGTGCGCTGCTCTTCGGGTGAGCCGGTGGTCAGCGGCTCCCCAGCGTCCGCTGGCATTGCCTGCCGGGCCTCCTGCAGTGCCTCAGCTTCGCAGCACGCGGGGGCGGCGCAGGCGAGGATGGCGGCGAGGGGGACAAGGGCGACGGTAGCAGCAAGTCCACGACGGCCACCACTGCCACAGAGGAGCCCAGCCGGGAGGACGTCGCCAGCAATGCCGCTGCCGGCCCGGGCGGCGCCGGCAAGGCCGGCGGCGGCGACGCGCCGGCTGCCGCGCCCGTGCAGTACGACTCCTTCTCGGTCATGGAGCTCCTGGGGCCCGAAAAGGTGTGCTACTGCTCGCTGTTGATGCCCCCTGCCTGACTTCAATCCAACCAAGTCCAGAGCCAGCCACTCCTTGGTCGCTTGTACACGTATGGTGCAAGGCGGCCCGGCCACGCCTGAGAAATGCGGAATTACGTGCGGCTAGACGCTGTACCTCCCAGCCGTTCCCCCGTTTGAGGGCTGTTGGTTGAGCAGCAGGCTTGCGAGGGGTACCTGACAGATTTCGTGCACGAGCGGCTCGCTTCCGTAGCCTACTTTTGTGTACTTGAAATGCACTCGAAGAGACCATGCTGCTGTCTCTCTACTCCGGCAATGGTGAGCTGACGGACACGTGATGCACTGCACTGGTGTTACAGGTGGACCAGGAGGACGTGAAGCTGCTCAAGGAGAAAGTATTTGGGTACACGTCGTTCTGGGTGACTGGGCAGGAGTCCTTTGGGGACTCTGGCGAAGGTCAGTGGCCTTGGGCCGTGCAACGTCGCGTCTGTGCACTGTGGATCAGGGACCCAGATGTGCAATTCACTGTGTTGCAAACGACCTGGCGCTGCCAGTCCTCCTTGTAGGCTCGCACCACGTTCCTGAGACAGGAGCCCGGGCTGCCATCACCAGGGGTGCTGCTGCTGGGAAATCTGCGGGCAAA
Source organism: Spirogloea muscicola (assembly GCA_009602725.1). Lineage (NCBI taxonomy): Eukaryota > Viridiplantae > Streptophyta > Zygnematophyceae > Spirogloeales > Spirogloeaceae > Spirogloea > Spirogloea muscicola. The sequence goes on from WELB01000016.1 coordinate 968,521, forward strand.
GCGCGAGGAGGTCTACAGTAAGTTGCAACGTGGCATGGAGGAGCTCATGCCCAGCAAGTATGACCTGTTCATGGTGGAGGAGCCGAATGCTGAGGAGCGTGATTCGCGGGGGGGACCGCGCGTCAGCTTCTTGCTGCTGAGGAAGGAGGTGTCGCAGGCCGGCAACACACGCGTATGGCAGTACATCATCGCCACTATTCTGTTCGCCCTCACCGCTGGCTCGTGCCTGGAGTTGGGGCTTGCCTCGCAGGTATGGGGAGTCCCTGGCAGGCATGCACTGCAGCCCAATACTAGAGAAAAGCGGCTGCATGGTCAAAAGGCTTTGCCAGGAGCCACTTGTGCTGCTCACAGGCGTCAACAGCCTGCGTATGAGGCCACTTGTTGCAGCTCGTATAGCTCCGCCTGGCAAGTCGCTTTGAGGGAGGGTCAGGATTCGGGTGCCAGCGACGTTATTGCTTCCTTCTTTCCTGAGGCCTATGGCATGCCAGGCTGATTTTGCCATTGCCAAGATCTTCGAAGAGATCGTCTTGTCATGGTCCTTGCTCGCTTGTTTGACTGAGCATGCCAGATCTCGCGGCTACCGCCAGAGGTTGTCACTTACTTCACGAGCCCCAATCCGGAGAGCATGGAGCCCCCAGATCTGCAGGTTCTGCTGCCCTTTGTGGAAGACGCGCTGCCCCTTGCATACGCAATATTTGGTGTCCAGCTCTTCCACGTGCGACCCCCCATCCACTCCTCCCTCCTGTCTCTCTATGTTCATGTGCTGCTTAAGTGCTTGAGCATATCATACCCACAACATTCACAAGGACTCTGCATCCGCTGCAGCCCAACTCGTGGCATGCTTCTTCCTTGTTTGAGCAGGAGCTTGGCCACAGGCTGGCAGCTGCCCCCAGAAAGATGCGCATGGGCATTCCTTACCTCATCCCAAACATCACCTTGGGCAGCTTCGGAGCCATTACTCAGGTGCACAAGTGATCAAGTGCATGTCCCTTACACGCCTGAGCTTGCATGTCTTGTGCCTCTGCAAGACGCAAGCATTGTCTCATACTCACACTTGCCTTGCTTGCTTTGCAGTTCAAGTCTACTTGCCCAGACAGGACTGCCAAGTTTGACGTGTCCCTGGCAGGGCCTCTGGCTGGAGCGCTGCTGTCAGTCGCCATGTTTGGCGTGGGCCTGGGGCTGTCAAAATCACCCGAGGCCGCAGAGCAATTAGTACAAGTGCCATCGCTTCTATTTCAGGGCTCTCTTCTCCTTGGCCTCGCCTCCAGGGCTGCATTTGGCTATGAGTACATACATACTTAGCCCTCTGCTCCTCCATACCAACACAATATCTAGCCATGCTCGTCATGCTCCGTATTGGGTTCCAGAACAAGGTGGCTTGTGAAGAGGCATGGTGCACCTTAGTCCTTACAATCTGTGTTTGCGATCTTGTGACAGTGTAATGCACGCGGCAACAGTGGCTATACACCCACTGGTCATCGCAGGCTGGTACTTTCCAGATTATCCTGTTTGCTGGCCTCAGTTCTCCAGCATATGTGCAGTCTGCAGCTCTAGTCGCTGAGCAAACTTTCGATTGAGCTTCGAGCACACCAACATAATGGTCAATTTTCTGCACTGATGCACTGTGCACATATTATGCAAATTGGCAGGTGTGGGCTCACCACCACAGCTTTCAACCTGTTGCCTGTGGGCTGCTTGGATGGAGGAAGGGGTATGCAGGTAATCTCCAATGTTATGGATGCATACTACAAATATAGCAGCCAAAGGAGGCATCACCAAGTACAATTTGAAAGCTTGTCATGCCATCAGTACTATGATTGTTGTTGTTCACGTTGGTCTGGCTTGTGCTGAGGAGGCAGGCTGCTTTTGGGAAGGTGGCTCTTAGCGTGTCAAGCTTAGTGACGTATTTATTACTGGGCCTTGGAGTGGTGAGTGTACAGAGCAGGGGCTACTTATCATCTCTCTTGAGGAACATTCTCTCTCATCTGCACAAATGCAAGACTCAGGCATGCTCCAGGCCCCCATGTATCCCCGTCCTGAGTATGTGCGCTCCTCTTACTACACTTCTTGTTGTGGTTCTTATTGCAGCTTGGAGGGACTCTCGCTTTACCATGGGGTTTGTACATCCTCATTGTCCAAGTGAGGAAACGTAGACCACAAATTGGAGACAAGCACACAAATTTACAGATACAGATATTGAGAGGCATCAAGCGCAGCCTCTGCTTGTCTAAGATGCTGCAACCAGCCCCCATAGGGCTGTGCCGACTGTGCCAGCTACAGCGGCTTCTCACACAAGGATTGCTCTTGTGCAGAGAAACCCGGAACGGCCAGCTTTGAATGACGTGACGGAGGTTGGAAAGCTAAGGCAGGCTGGATTTGTTACCGTTCTCATTCTTGTTATTGTTACACTCCTTCCCATCTGGGAGGGTCTTGCTGAGGATCTCGGCATTGGGTTAGGGTCACCTCTCTTCTGAACTAATTAATTATTAAAACCTTGAAAAGCAAAGCAGGTGCTCAAGTGGGCAGATGCCCTGATAAATTGCCCCTTATTTCACTCCAGCTCAAGTGCCTGCCTTCAATGTTTCCTGATTTCCTCCTTGTGATTCTGAGTTGTTAATTTGACAAGGAGGTAGTACCTCATCTAAGAGGAGAAAGAGAAGTGGCTCTCCCAAAGGGGGGGCAAGGGCTGTGGACAGTCAGCCCGAAAAGAATCGACAGGGTCAGCAGGGGCCAAACGCGCTGGAGAAAGATCTGGAGCCTACACCACTGCACTCTGCAATGGCCTCTATCACAAGCTATTGGAGGGAAACAGGCCGGAATTACTTGCAGTTCGGTTGCCGCTTGAAGCTTATCAGGTCGGGACGCTTTGATGATGGTGACGAGGGAAGAACTGGGCCCTTGCCAGCGGGAATTCTTTGTTGCGCACCCAAACGCCGGCTGGTGCCCATTGCAGCTCCTCCCATCGCAGCCCCTCCTCCAACACCTGCTTGCAGAGTGGGGCTGACCATCAGCCAAGCAGCAAGAAGTTGTGCAGGGTTCACCAAGTTGCAAGCTTTTTCTCAAGTACATGTATATTGACAATGTAAGCATGCATTTGCCAGCAGGTGTATTTTACATTAGCTCATCGTAATGAGGGGCTACTACATGTTGAATCATGTGGGCATGAAGTGTCACCTTCACAGCATCAGGCGGCAGCGGGGTCCCCTTGGCCCGCATTGTCAACAACGGTAGAGGTTGCAAACACTCTGAGAATCTGAATCTCTCAATTGCTTCCTCGGCCTTCTCCGGTTCTGCTGAAGTGGAGGGAGGTGCTTCCTCCATGTCCTTGGTATCACACAGCTTTCCCCTGTCCTGCAAGCTTCTGTCTGAAACAACGTTCGAGCCAGCATGTCCAGGCTTAGCTGTGACTTCCTTCTCGTCTTTGTGTGCGCCTTTGTCATTGTCTCCTGGCTTCACCGCATCGCCATTCTTGTCCCGCCTCAGCGGAACTGCAGGCAGTACACTACCTGAGGCATCCTCACAGACTGAAGACTCGCACTGATGTGCCAGCTCATACCTGTTCACCACAATATGACCTGTCAGTTGTCCTCGAAATGATTCGTACACTACACCTAACCATCATGCAGGCCTCCAGGCCTGCCTTGGTGGTCAACTATCTGCCTGGCAGCTAACGCGTTCTTGGCAAAGTGATAAGCACACCTACCGAGTACAGTGACTTTCTAAGTAAAGCACATCTCCTTTCTTCAGTCGTGCGGACGTGAACTGGGACTGTTTCAGGCCACGGTCAGCCACCACGCTCAGGCCGTACTTAAGCCTGTCATGCAGGCCAGCGCAACAGTGCACTTCATTGCTGGGCAAGTCGACTGATGTGGAAGTAGGCGAACAGCTGCCCCCAGCTAAATGAGATGCGCACGCATGGAATCAAGGCAAAGCTTGCGTGCTTACCACGGCTCATTGCACAGGTTGTACTGAACAGTCACCTCCTGCACAAACCTCTCCCGGCGGTGGGCACTCTGCAGATCAAAAGACGACACAGAGGAGTGTAAGAAAAGCTCAATTATACAGGGAACATGAGCAACACTTGCATCGCTGGTGATGCAATGACAGGTCGAGCGCCGCATTCCTGAGAGGCTGCCCGCGTTGTCACGGTGCGCTCCACCCCCATGGGGGCCACAGTTGGAGCCACTGCAGGCAGCCTCGTTGGAGAGGCTTTCATTTCAATGCTGCCACCTCCAGCCTGCTGCCACGGTGCTCCACTAGGAAGGTCAGGAGTGGCCTGCAGAGCGGCTCTGTTAAGCTCTAAGAAGCTGTGCAACCTGCGGCACTTGCCTTGATGATGCGGCAGGCCTCTACTCTGAAGCTGCAACCGCCCTTGGCAGCTCCCCAGGCTCGAGAGCGGATGCCATTTCTGGCGCTAGACTTGTAATCTGCACTCCATTATCAAGAGTAAGAGCAAGGAGAGCACAACTTGTAATTAGTCACAAGCCCAGAGTAGACGCACCATGACATGTCATAGACAGGATGATGCAGACACGATGCAGACTGTCAGCCGTGCTAACAGCTGCCCACAAGACCTGAGGCATGCAACTAACAGTCAACACTGCAAGCAGTTACTGCCTGCTCGCCATATCAGTCTGCAGAGAACTCTTGACAGGTTCGTGGGCACTCTGAATAGGAAAGGCACATCCTGAGGAGGAGAGGCACAAGTTTAGGCTATGGGTGTGTTACATTCTTGCGATGGACATGCTCGTACAACAACTCGAAGCTCGGCCACTGAAGGTGGGGGAGCGGAAGCGGCTGGCGTGTAGTAGCCCGTGTGCAACAAGACTGCCACCAGTGATCAACTCGTGTGTTATACAGCATATGTGTGTATACCACAGTCATACTAAGCAGGAGGTCCCTACAGTCCGGCAGCCAAGGCCAGCATTACCTGCTACAACATCAGAGTCGTCAGTGTATAGCTCAGTTCCCCAGAGCTGCCTCGCCCTGACCTGCTTCAGTCATACACAGCTTGCAGAGCTGTTAGATACAAGAGAAGAGCGTTGTGAGGCTCATGATTGCAAGGAAGTGCTATTCTGGCCAATTCCTGTCAGTCCTTTGTGCAATAGCGTGAAACGTCCGGCTAGTATTGTAAGGAGGAAACACGGCTTGCTTTGATTCGTCCACATCAGAAGGCACCTACCTGACGGTTGGCAGTCGTGAGCGCCTCTGGAGCGATACGAATCTCCACCAAGGTGGCCTTGTCCGCTGCACCTGCCGCAAGGTCAAGCCCCTTGGAGTCGCGGAGCAGCTTCACGAGCTCCGGCATGCCCTCGCCCTCACAGTACTGCAGCACTGTTGGCTCCCCCCGTGCTCCTGCGGCAACGGGAATGTCATATTATAACCCCTGTAAGTGCTTTGAGATGGGGTTCAGAGCACTTGCTTGCACTTCCTCATGACATATATCGCATCCTGGGAGGAGATCACTGCTGCATATCACAAGTCAGAGCGACAAGCAGGGTAGACGCGCCAGAAGAGGCGCATGTTGGAAGTAGCGGAAACCGAGAGTGCGGCATAGATCAGCAGCCGTCCTGGGCGGGCAGAGGATGCTGGCGGCCCCCTTACCTGCAGTCCTGCAAGACAGTCGGCGACAAGCGCCTCACAGTGAGTGGGTGGCCAGCGCCGCTCGCGCAAGGAGGAGGCGGGCTACACCCGTTGTGCAGCAGCATGCTGAAGTATATTCCATCATGCCAACTTCAGCAGCTGCATAACTTGCAACATTACAGAACTCAAGCAACACAATCGCTGTATCGACGTGATGGGTGAGGCCTCGAGTTGGTGCACTGACCCATCGGCGTCCTTGCCGCGCTTGGGCCGCGAGTCGGGCGGCACGGCGCCCGCCGCTCGGGGCCGGAGGAAGCGCTTGGACCGCTCCGCCACCCTCGCGCCGGGCTCGGCGCCGCCGGCCGGCGCCTCCGGCAGCGCGCGGTCCTCCATCGTCACCTCCTTGGCCGCGGGCTCCGAGGCCTCGTCCTCGGCGTCCCTGCCCTGCGCCTGAGCGCGCGGCCGGCCGCCTCGGTCCCCACCGTGGCCCAGCCTCGCCGCCTCCGCCACTGCCGCGGCCTCACGGCGCTCGGAAGGCCCCGGCCCATTCTCTACCACACGCGACTCAAGTGCCGTCTCCTTGTCAGCGTTTGGCACCTTGCCGCCGCCGCCGCCGCCGCCGCCGCCGCCGCCGCCGCTGCCAAGCACGGCGTCCCCTCCATGTGGAGCCTCGTCAGTCGCCTTGGCCGCGGTCACGTCGGCTCCCGCTCTGCTTCCGTCGCCGCCGGGTGCTCTCGCAAGAGCCTCGGCGTCGGCGGCGGCGGCGGCCTCTGCGGGCTGCCGCGGGGGGGCCGGCGCCCACTTGCTGGACAGCGCCGCCAGCTGCCCGAAGGGGCTGCTGCGCTCTGCCCGCAAAAAAAAAAAAAAAAAAAAAAAAAAAAAAAAAAAAAAAAAAAAAAA
>WELB01000016.1:975161-991928 GCA_009602725.1 Spirogloea muscicola
GGCGGCGGCGGCGGCGGCGGCGGCGGGAACGGCAGGGATAGGCAAACGGGCTGAGGAAGGCAGGGGACGGCTTGGCCCTCCCCCGCCTGCGCCGCCGCCGCCGCCGCTCGCGCTGCCGCGCCGCGGCCGAGCTCGCCGGAGCCCGCTCGTCATCGAGGCCCGCCAGGCCCTCCCAGCCATGGCGGTGTGGCTTTGAGCGCCTCGCTGCCAGCGGGCCCGACCCCGCTGGCGACGCAGCCACGCTGCCAGCGAGGGCAAGCCCAGCCGCCATGCTGCGGCGGTACCGGGCCTGGAACCCCGTGCACCCCACGGCGGGCGCCTTCTGGGGCTTCGGTCTGGGCCTCGGCTGCGGCGTGGGGTGGGGCCCCGGCTTCGGGCCCGCCGCCATCGGCTACGTGGGCGCCGGCTGCGGCGCCGGCATCGCCGTCGGCGTGGTCCTGGCTGGCCTCGGCGTCGGCCTGCCCACCAGGGGCCTGGCCGCGGCCCCCTGCAACGGTGACCACACTGTCCTCAGCCGCACCTTCCGCTCCTTAACGGTTTACCTTCGCTCGGCTGCTACTGGGCGCCTCACCGTATGGACATCTGTCACCGACGTCTATGGTGGGTTGTCCCACTCGCATTCCCCTGTGCAGCCGCCGTGTACCTGAGCAGGGGCCTGGCTTGCTGCGCAAGCTCTGCGCTACGTCCACACTTGCTGGTCATGTGGCAGGGCGCGCTGGGTGGAGTAGCAGGTCAGCAGGCTGCCATGGGCCTGGATAGGACTTGTTGCAAGGGCCGGATGTCGCCCCGCGCCTTCGAGACTGGTGCAGTTGCCACCCATGGTTTCAGCACCTGGCTTGACACGCCGAGCTAGGGGGTGTCTTCATTAGTAGCCGCCACAATGTTGTCAGACAACCTGCAGATACCGTGTACAGGAGCAAATCTCTCTAGCGGGTATAAGGTAGACATATCCCTTCCAATCACAGCAATCAAATTGAAGAAGTAAACCGTCCTCGTACACGAGCAAGTTCAGTCTGAAGGATTCTTTTCCTTATTACATCGACTTGGCGAGATACGACAATCACGTCATCCTACATCCGCCAAACCGTCAGATTGTAAGGTATGTCGGCAATGTGCTAGTCGTACAGTATCTCTTCGACACTACTAAGAGAAGTTTTTACTGCACCTGAAGGCCGCCTGAGGGCTTGAGCTACAGTTTCCAGGTAAAAGTCGAGAGTGGTATCCTGGTGCTAGAAAGAAGCTGGGCTTGGCTTTGCGTGCAACCCTTGCTGGTGGATTGCAGGCCAATGCCAGCCCTACATGCTTGCTCTAGAGTGTGCCATATAGTGGCACAGTCATGACAGCTTCCTTCTAGTCTGATATGCGAGAAGGATGTGAGTTGGTCTGGCAGCTAGATCTTGCCGGATTGATCTGCAAATGCATGCTGCGGAGCTTGGTCATACTTCTGAGCAGCCACCTCAGGCTAGTAAGGAAAGTTCAGAGCGTCTTCAACCAGTGATTGGAGAAATGCTCTGGGCCTGTAGGATGAGGAACAATCACAAGGTCATGACATGCATCCTGCGGCTACTTCAAGACAGCAGTACTGATTTCAGCCATACCAGGAAAGCTGCTGCAGAGGCTTTGTCAACTAAAAAGACGTTCTAACACGATCTGTCTGAAGGACTTCAAGGTAAACCGCCCACCGTTGCAATCCAGAACATTGGAGAAGGGTCAGAGAAGGACAGAATTGGTCGAATGTATCATGGCAGTGATCTATGAACAGTGGTGCCAGTGATCAACTTGGGTGTCTCTCTCCCCATTCTCCACAATGCTCTAATGAAGGCGAGACTTCTCTCTACTTCATTTGACATAACACACTACGCTTGACTATGATAACATCTTGCTCATCACATGGCAGTGCCCCTCAATATAATACAAAAGTAACGGTTTGGCAATTCAAGGTGGGCATAAGCTCCCACGGGAGTGCAAGATAATGGCTCCTTGAGAGTACAGACTAGTCAGCGGGCCAGCTGAACATATCAAGCTCGTCTTCAGAAAGTCAAGTATCCTGAAAGGAGCAGTTCAGTAAGGGGCAATTCAGTGCGGATGGGGTACAGGCGCATACTGAACAAAGAATGATCATCTTCGTGATTGTACTATCAAGCTAGTCCGCTCCTTCTACAGAGCTGAGGTTCTACGCAACACCATAATACAGGAGGCTCCAACCCAAAGTGGCACCTTCAGAGGGCGTGGTCGTGGCCTTGCATATTGTATGCTGCCATAATTGGCAGCCCAGGATTACCCAGGCACGTCTCATGAGGACGTCTTGTTCATATCCTCAATGTTAAGCTCACAAGCCAACACAGGGGCATCCTCCTCCATTGACTCGGGGCTAGATAAGAGGACCACAGAGGACCAAGCTTATAAGGCTTCAGTGATGACTGAGACACCCTTGAGCACTATGGATGAACTCACTCTGAGAGTCTCTCAGTTCTATGCCTACAGAAATGTTCATGATGCATGTATGCAAGAGACAAGCATGAGCAACTGCCACACTCTTGTGCCAGCCAATAAAGTCTGAATGAAAGGACCTCCACCATGAGCAGACGAGTTTACGATATGCAGGTTCACAACTCTGCTCGTGACACACTCTACTTGCTACTGAGAATACAACAATTAGCAGACATGTAGGGATTTATACCCCCCCCAACTGTCCAAGATTCGAAGAAACATCTGAACATCTGAACATCTGAACAAATGTGAACAGACAATGTCTTGTATGAAGTTCTAAAGAAACATACCTGTTCACGACCTGGGCGTGGTCGACCAGAGAGCGACTACAGTATATCACTCTTCCAATGACACGGTTGAGTTGAACAGGTCCAAATACCCTACTGTCAACAATTTCCTATATAACAACAAGATGCCAGTAAGCCAATGCCCAAATTACTCCTCTGAAATTTGAACCTGCCTCTAGCAGACTCCAAAGGTAGGCTTATACGAGTGAGCCCAGCTCTGCTTATGATTGCAAATGATTTGCCTAGAGGCACAAGCCACAGATTGCTGTAGCCTGGAGGTACAATACTACTCACATTACAACCATATAAAGGCCACTAGCTGGCCGTCGTAAAGGTGTTGCAAGCAGAGAACCTGCAGGCAATGCATTCAAGCGACAGCAGTACTTAAACCCTAAACCCCCAATCCCTAAACCCTAGACCCTAAACCACAACAAGCAAAGTCACCCTGAAACTTCACCGGAGGCTTCTTGAGCTCGTTGTCACAGACTAGCCAGCAGTGGCCAACTGGTATGTCAAATGCCTCGTCTTGCTCCTTGCTGGAGACCATTTCGTCTCCTTCCAAGGCAGCTACTCTCCTCACCAGCTTGGTGGCATCATCCACAGGGTTCAGAATGCAAACCACATCCCCAACGTTCACCCTTCATAAGCGGACGGAAGCTTGGCAAGCAGTCAGAATTGAAATCTTGGTGTATGGGAGTACGTCGAGGCTGCAACCTGCTGTGCTACTTCTCTGCATAATTTCTGGCGGAGCCTCAGTGATTGAGTCAGGCACCTCAAATACACTGGCTGGAGAATGTCAGGCAGCTGAGAGGCCGGCTGCCATTGCCTCTAGGGGTCTGTGACTTTTGTGCAGCTTTGCTGTCAGCTGACCTGGGAAACAATTGCGGCAGCCATCTGAGGAGAAGTGTCTCGCCCTGCTTTCCAGTGAAGGTGGGGGCCATCTCGTCGCCCTTGATGGACTCCATGAAGGTGAGAGGGTGGTTCCTGAAGTTGTCGTACATCTTGGTCAGTGTTTGAGAGTAGGTTGGCTTGTGGTCGTGGCTCTGCGACAAGCACAGTGACAGCGCTGAGTCAGTCGAGTACCTACCAGTAAAGCTCCGGATGACGGCAGTCGGGAGCAGACCCTACATCACTGTTATCAGTCGGGAAGCCTTCAATTGCGTACAAGCTCAAGGTGGCTGCCTCTCGAGTGCGTGCATGTACGAGCTGAAGATGTGCGTATCACCTTCAACATGGCCCGGGTCAGGTGCACGGAGGCCTCTGCCCGCAACCGCAAGTACCGTAGGAACGTGAAGAAGGTCGCCATGGAGAGGCCGCCTGTCTCCGAATCAGCACCCGCACGGCCTCCTTTCCCAGAAGACTAGAAGCCAAGAATTCAGCCCTCGGCGCAAATCTAGCGGTCAGGTTGTCATGAGTTGAACACGGCGCCTGCGCTGATGTAGTCTTTGAGCAGGCGCCGCACGATAGACGGTCTGGTACGGCTCACGCCGTCGCCCGGAGACGAAGCGTAATCCGCGGCGCCGCTGCGGAGCGGCCAGCGGCAGCAGCTCGCGCCGCGCGCGCTCGCCGCGGGCTCCAGGCCGGCGGCGCCGCCGCGGGCGCGGGGGAGGAGGGCGGGGATGGCGACGCGGCGGGCCGCGGAGGTAGACGCTGGGTGGCTGCGCTTCACCGGTAGAGGCCTGTCCACAAGGGAACGAACGAGGTCCGGAGGAGCCGCGGTGTCCTGGCTTGGCCGCCTGGCCTTCCCTTCCGTCTCGTGCGCATGAGCGCCGTGTGCCAGTGCCGCTACCGAGTGACGGGCTGCCGCGACCCCCCGCGCCCGCCCGTGACGTCTGGAGATGTGCCGGTGCTTGAGCTCCGTCAGCCAGAGCCCACCCGTCGTCCCAGCAGCCTGCCGGCCCTCCACCAGCGCCCGGCCCTCGTAGCGCGAGCCGGAGCCCCGAGGCGGCGTCGGCGGGTCGAGAAGCGTGCCCGTGCTGTGGCACGGGCAGCAGGCCGGCTGGGAAGCCCGCGGCCGCCAGCCCCACCTTGTTCCGCTGCAGCTTAGTCGCGCCGTGAGCCGTGGCGGCGGCGCCCGTGCGCCGATGGGCGCCGCCGAGCGGCGGCAAGGAGACGACTACCTCGTGACGGAGGAGGAGAAAGAGGGCTTCCGGCGGGACGGGTATGTGCACCTGCAGGTGGGTTTCTCTCTCGTCCTTGCCCATGCTCGAGGCAAGGCTGCGTGATGACGGCCTTGCTTTTCTAGAGAATGTTACTTCCATCAGGGATGCCCGCTCTTGCGTGTGCATCAGTGACAGCGCAAGGCCTTGCTGCAATCAACATCTATGAGGGCATGTAGACTGAGGCGGTTGGTCGCTGATTTTTACAACAGGGCGTCCTTTCGGAGGAAGAGTTGCAGGTGCTCGAGCGCGAGTACATGCGCTTCATTAATAGGGACATAGATGTGGAAGGCCGCGACTTTTGCGACATGTCTGGAGACTATTCCAAGCCCCTTGAGGAGTTCTCCATCATCAACATCATGCTGCCCTCCAAGTATGCTTGCAGCCCGGCTTGCATTACCTGAGATAGTGCTATTTGTCTGCCTGACCCACATTCGTGCGTTGCTATATCCAAAGAGTGCGGGCAGAATGTCAGCCTTGCTTTTGCCGTACTGATTTGCTTCTGCTTCTGTCGTCTTCAGAGAGTTCATGAGACGATGGAATCGTTTATGCCAGGCATATGACAGCAGCATTTGACAGCAGTGACAGCATTTGACTGCAATCTATTGCCTTCCCAGATACAATCCCGAATTGAAGGGTAATCTATATGAAAAGCGTGCCGCATCAATTGCCAAGCAGTTGTGTGGACCAGATATGGTCCCGGACTACGACCAGCTCCTTGCCAAGCCGCCCCATAGGCCGGATGGTGTTTTCATGTGGTATGCTTGGCGCTCGCCACGGACTTCAAAGAGTCCTCGCATAGCACTTACAGGAAGTTGACACAATCTGCAGTTTCGATTCTTTGTAGCAAGAAACTAGTGTCTCCTTGAATGTATGCCCTGTTTACATAAAATGGGGGGCTATTTCCTCTGCTTGTTTGGTAATGACCTGCAACACTATTTCCTTCTCCAGGCACCAAGACCTAGCATACTGGCCGGTAACCAATGACACGAGGACAGCATCCTTTTGGCTTGCCATTGACAACTCCTCCATCGAGAATGGCTGCTTGCAATTCGTTCCTGGCTCCCATCGTGAGAAGCAGTTGCGTCATCACGGACCTCTGCATGGCGATCGGGACAAGTCTCACACCCTGGCAGCTACGCTGACAGAGGGGGACAGAACCAAGCCCATGGAAATTCAACGCTGCGATGTCACTGTCCACCACGAGCGGCTGCTCCATGGCTCCGGAGGAAACAGTAGGTATGGCCTCAGAAGTACGAGAATGCCTCGGTGCTCATTCACACTGGCAGATATATCCATACTCACTGCCACTGCTCCAAGCAGTCAATGTTGTGATGAAGGTCTGCAGGTCAGACCATTGAGTGCCTGGAGGTACTATAGCCTCGAAATAGTCATTTTCACATAAGAGCAGCTTGCAATTCTGGTGTAAGAGGCATCCAGAATATTATAGTAAGAAGGCTGTGAGGAAAAGGCTGCTATGAGCTGTGTGGCATCCTCTTACATCGGATTGGTCAATGTCTGCACTCACAGCAAGGACAGCTGGCGGCGAGCTTGGGTCATTGCATTCCGCAGCCAGGAGACTGTGGAGGAGGAGCGCCGCAGGGGCTTCACGCACTCGCACAATGACAAGCTGGATGTGCTGAATGCTGTTGGGAAGGAGGTCGCAATCTGAGTACGTCTAACAATTGATGTTTGACAGAGTGGGTGGGACCTTAATGTCCTCAGGTCCAAGTCTTCCGTGCTCACAAATGGGCCCAATTCGTCATTGCTCATCAAGGGCCCAAGGAGACCAGAGATAGAGTGTGTGCTGCAAGACAGCTGTGCCTACATGAGCCTTGGGAGCAATCTTGGCCACCCCAAGTCGACAGACCCAAGTTGCTCGGTGCATTACACTGTTAAAACACACTGTTGGCCTGACAATGCAGCTGAATTTGGCAGCTGCCCTTATGTACAGGAGAGGATGATAGGTCATTGGGGCGTGCCAAAAAGGCATGAGCAGAAGACCCTTCCTGATGGCAGGCGCAAAGGTGTAACAGCAGGTCAAAGAGAGCAGGTCGTGTCACACTGAATCCTGTAAGAGCAAGCGAGCAGCGTGGTAATTTTGAGGAGTATGAAAGGAGCAAGGAGGAGACGCGATTTTCTCAAGCTGGCGGTGATCAGGAGTCGTAATGCATAAACAGTCAATGTATCAAAGAATGAGATGGACTGAAAGTGGAGAGCTTGCAGCTGGCATCAGCTGACAGAGGAGGCGCTTGCTGATGTCAAAGAGCGGCTGTGAAGGCTAACCGATTGTGCAGTGAGGTGGGACAGAAATGCCCGCATGTCACGAAAGCCTTGAGGTAGGAGTAGGCTGCCTAGAGGAGGGAGGAAGCTCTTACTAGGTGGAGGCATGTATGTGAAAAGCCAGCCTATGTTGAATGGACAAGAACAGTAAGGGCCTGAACACGCAGATCACTCAGTGTTGCAAGTACCACTAATGGCCACTTTAAGAACCCACATAGGAAGTCTTGAAATCCCCTCATGAGCAAAGCGGCCCCTACTGTTCACACCCCTAGATCTCCCAAGGAATTTACGAGAGGGCAAAGAAGTGAGCAGTGGGCTTAAAGACCTCATCAACTTGCTCAGGGACGATGTTGTTGCACCTTGTGGTCGAGTAGTGGCCTGCATGCGAGTGGTGGCTTGCTTCTGCGGCCCTTTGCTTAATGGAGGAGGTGGCAGCGTCGTGGCCGATCAGGTACATGGATGCCAGCACTACAACTTGGTACCTTTTGGGACGAGGCTCGATTGTGCCACTGAGGATGATTTCTGCCGATCAAAACGGTGGCCAGTCATGCCAAACTGCGGCATTGACCTCAACCCAGGTCCGATACCGGCATCGAATCAGCTCAAAAAAGTAACCGTCGTACTATCGTAGTTATCCACTTTCTCAGGCTGTCCAGCATCCAGGGTACGTGGCAACTCCAAGCCGGACTTGGTCAAGTGAAGGTCGCAATCGCTGTTACTGTTACTGATCAGCGGAGTTGTTCCCTTGCTGTCGTCACCAGTACCATGGCGGAAGTGATTCTAATGCTTTGAAAAGAAGTGCTCGCCCTTAGAGAAAAGGGGCTGGCAAAGCCGGCCCAAAAAGAATGGACAATGTCCAAAGCCAAAGAAAGAGGTGCCGAAAAAGGACTACACCACAAAACACCACAAAACACAAGACGATGCAGAGGGAAGCTCCAACGGCCATTTAGCATATTCCTAGAGCACCCCTTGAAAAGTTACACTGAAAGGAAGCGCCGAGAAGGGACAGTCGCAGAGAAATGCCTTCCAGAAGAAGGACATTTTCAAGCGAGTAGCAACAGCATATGGGGCTCTTACGTGGAAGAGCGTCAATATATCCTGATACTCAGCAGACATAGTATGCTACTAGTCAAGTCTTTCTGTGCGCAGCTGGGTCCCGCGCTGGCCTCACCATTTGCAGCATTGACACGTCTCACCCTCCTCGTCGAACACATTCAAGGGGACTAGCTTCGCCTCCTGAGAGCAGTTAAGACGCTCGCCAACCTGCGAGTCAGGCTAGCCACTGGTATCCGCGAGCTCAGGAACCATGATGCCGGCCCCGTGAATTTCCAGCGCATCTTTCAAATTCAATGGGCGCTATCCAACGTGTTGCGAGCGCTAAGCTTGGGCAGAGAAGTCGTTTGTTCTTTTGCAAGAGGTGACGTGCTTCACGGCACTAGAGAGCCTCGCACTGCCTGCCCGCGGGCTACTGGTGACCCCTGCAACGTCCATGGGCAACACGCAGTCTCATATACATCTCAAACGCATCGTAATCCTGCTGCTGTCAGCTCTGGATTAGGGCGGATGCTCAGCTTCGTCACACATGCAGATCGCAGACTCGTGCAGATGCAGACATCCATGCCATAACTGCCGCTTGCCAGCACATCGCAGAGCCGGAGCTACACTACTACAAGGTATGTACCTATTCCAGCTTGGAGGCGATTGCCGAGAATGGCAAGTAGCCGCACAGGTTCGTCGTGAGCGCTTGCAGAAGTATCATGAATGGCGGGGCTGCGCAATTGGCCATCGGCTGCTCCATGCTGCATGACTTCCGGCGTTGAAAGATGTGCAAGGCTGTCAGTAAGAGCTGCTTATGCACTTCTCAAGGAGTGCCCCGAGCTTAGGAGGCTCGGATGCCAGCAGAGCTGGAGTGTGCAGTTGCTACAGCTGCCATATGATGGCAGCCATGACTTGTAACGACTCAAGTCGGTGGTGCTCTGAATTCCTACTGGATGCGATGTTGTCATAGCCATGAACATCTTGGCGTCCTCTTGCTCACATCTGCTTGAGCTGGACTTAGAGGCCCAAAGGCGGACCAGACCCCAGCATCGACAGGCCTCCTCTATGGCAAGTCCTCCCCCCACACTGGCGCTTGAGAAGTTGACATTAATCGGGGTCCACCATCAGCAATTTCCAATCGCCTCATTCTTACTCAAGGCCACCCGGCTACAGACCCTGAGCTTGACATCCTGCACGATGGTCGGTGCTATGCCGAAGCCTCCCCTCCCCTTTTCTCTTCATCCCTGGAGTGCCGTGACTGCAAGACTGAGCCAGGGCACGACCTCTGGAAGTTTGGGGTCGTGCCCTAGCTCAGTCTTGCAGTCACGGCACTCCAGGGATGAAGAGCAAACGCGAGGGGAGGCTTCGGCATCGCACGACCATCGTGTAGAATGTCAAGTTCAAGGTCTGTAGTCGGGTGACCTTGAGCAAGATTATAGATAACGGTATTGTGCAGATGGAGGATCCTGTCAACGTCCTGTCAATGCCAGTGTGGTAGGACAACCTTTTCATGGATGGGTTGTCGATGTTGGGGTCTGGTCCGGTCCTGGCCTCCAGATTCAGCTTAAGCAGAATCGTGCATGAAAACCCAAGGTGGTGATGGCTATAAGAAAATCTGCTCCAGCAGCAATGCAGAGCCCCACCGTAGTGAGTTGTGATAGGTCATAGCTGCCATCATGTAGAAGCTGTGGCAACACTCCAACTCTGATGGCAGGTGAGCCTCCTGAGCTCGGGTTCTTGAGAATGGCATAAGCGGCTCAAATGGACAGCCTTGCACATCTTCCAACGCCTAAACCTTGCAGCATGGAGCAGCCGATGGCCAATCGGGCAACCCCTCCATCGGTGATACTTCTGCAAGCGCTCACAATGAACCTGCGCACGATGTTCGCGATTTTGACTCCAAGCTGGAATTGTCACATCGCCGTAGCTCCAGCTCTGTTATGTGCTGGCAGTGATGGCATTGATGTCTGCATCTGCACGAGTCATGCGTGACCATGCTGAGCAAACGCCTACTCCAGAGCTGAAATCAGCAGCAGGATCACAGTGCGATGGAGATGTTGTGTTGGCGGCATGGAGGTTGTATGGCTCACCAGTGGCACGCGGGGGGTTCAGTAAGAGGCTCTTCAGATCCGTGAAGAACGTCACCTCTCTCAAGGAAAAGACGTTTCTGCCCAAGCTCAGCGCTCGCAATACTTGGAGAGCGCCCGGGAAACTGAAACGTGCGCCGGCAATTCACGGGGCCGGCACCATAGCCCCGAGCTCGCGATTCCCGTGGCTAGCCTGACTCGCAGGTCTGCGAACATCGTGACGGCTCTTAAGAGGCGGAGATCGTACGATCATGTTCAATAAGGCAAGGCGCGTCAACGCCGGGGATGTGGAGGCCAGCGCGGGGCCGAGCTGCGCCAAGTTTCCACGGCCGCAGGCAGCAGCAGTGGATGTTATGTAGAGCTCCCGGTCCCACAGGCACACCTCGGTGACGGCCGCTTCGGCCAGGCGGCGCCACAGGCGGCACATGGGCGCGACGTCGGCCATCAGGCCGCCGGGGCGCCGGGCTAGGCGGCGGCGCGGACCGGCACGGCTGCGAGGCACAACGAGTTGCGGCAGGCGGGCCATGGCGGGCGTCCTCGTCGCGGGAGCGGGCGCGAGGCCGCGGCGCGAGGCCGCCGACTGGCGGGAGGGCAGCCATGCACCCCGGCGCAACTGCAGGCGACATCCTCCAGAACCTCCGACTCCTTCAGACCTTGTCCATTCTTTTGGGCTGGCCTCTCCCAGCCACCAGTTAATCTGGCCGCGCTTGCTCTTCAGAAGGAAACCCCGCCGCCCGCGGGCGGACGATGACGGCGGTTGGCCGCGCCGTCCTGCCGACGGCGCCCGTTACCGCATGTGGGCTGGAAAACAATGAAAGCATTTTCCAAAGGGGCCGATGGCTGTGAAATGAAGGCCTATGGTAAGGTGGCTAAGGTAACGTTGTGACGGTAAAACCCGCGGGTCCTGAAAGGCACGCGGGGGCGGGGGCGCACTCGTGGCGGCTCTCGCTTCAGCGGCACGGCACGCGCGCCACTGTGGCGGGCTCCCCGTGCAGCCCCGTTCGCGACGGCCGCTACACCTCCGGCTGCGCCCGCTGCCGTCTCGCCCAGACCGTGTCCATTCCTTCGAGGCCAAAGCAAGCCAGCCAATACTAGCCAATACGTGGATCAGGCCAACGCTAGCGCAGAGACTGGGGCTGCATCAATACGAAGCCGTCTGGCTTGCCGACGTTACTTGGCCACTCAGGCCCTCCGTCGCTCAATACCTCCTCACTCCATATTCTGGAGCCCCAGGCGGGCCCCAGGGCGCGCCCCCCTGCCGCCGCTTCGCCTCGCCGCGCCCGCGCCGCGAGATGCCCGCCGAGCTGCCGCAGCGCGGGGCCGCCGCCCACCCGGGCGGCAACACCGGCACCGACTTCAGGATATGACTGCCACCGCCTCCGTCGCCGCCGCCGCCGCCGCCGCCGGACGGCCACCCTGGCCGCCGGCTGTCCCGCCGCCGTCCCTGCGGAGACGGCGCGCCTCACGGGCCTTCACCACCAATGACGGGACTGAGAGGAACGGCCGAAGCCGCGACGTACATGGAGCTCGGCGCTCGCTGAAGGCCTCTCCGGCGGGGACGCCGCTGCCAAGCGCGGCCCGCGGCAAGCGGTCATGGAGGTGCAGAGCCGCGAGGCGCTGCAGCGGGTGTGCTCGGCGTCGGCGGAGCTCATGTCCCGGGGCAAGGCCGAGCGCATTGCCGCCGAGGATGGCTGTCGCCAGAGCGGCGGACCGCCCGGGCCCAAGGCTGGTGGCCCTCCAGGTCTGGCCCATTGTGCCCGTACTGCATTCGGCTCCTGCTCAGCCGCTCGTCCTTACGGTGGAGGACTGCGCCAGATTGTCTTGATTTGGCGTCCAGGTGTCCCGGTCAGGCGTGATGCTGAAGGCTGTATTTCAGACGTCCGTTGCATCATCATTGGTGGCTTTGTGAGCATCGCTTAGTTGCAGCAGGTGGAGCGAGCGACTGGCACTGAGGACATTGCGGCAACTCATTCTTACCAGCGTCCTGGGAAAACTTTGTGGGGGACAGACTTTGGGGAGTTCTGGCGGGGCGCGCTGGCGGGGGCCTTTGGCGAGACCATCATGCACCCGGTGGACACCCTCAAGACCCGCATCCAGACAGGCGGATCGCGCCTGGTGACTTGCGCTCCTTTGCATAGCTCGCTTTTTGCAAAAGTGGGGTGCTGACGGTCGCAGTCAGAGACAACAAGCCATGTCTTGGGCAAGCTCGTTCAAGCCGATCTTCGGCAAGGTTGCTCATGCCACGAGTTGAGTCTGAATAGTGGAAGAAATTCAAGCTCTAGGTGCCAGTATATCAAGGAGTCTGTCTATCCAGGTTTGTACGTTTAATCGCTAATTGCCCTACATTGTCAACTTCCTGGTGCAGCCGCGCGGACAGCTTATGGAGGCCTTCAAAGCTGTGCAAGCGGTGGATGGAATCAAGGGTAACAGGACTGCAGCTGCCGTGAACTGGAGCATCCATCCTGCATGCAATGCGCCTACCACTGCCATGACCACTCGATCTGTTGCTAGACTGTTTGATGCAGGATTGCTCTGCTTTGATGAGCCATGACTCGTCATGATTTCATCTGGCCTTCACAGTGTTGCATATCTTCCAGCTGTGGGAGATGTGGAGCTGGCCTCTTGCCAGCACGTCCTACAATTATCTGCAGAGGACCTGACAGGTGCGGGTGTGTTGCAGGTCTATACCGAGGCGTTGGGCCTGCCCTGACGGGCTCGCTCGTCACTGGGGCCTTCTACTTCGGCTTTATTGACATAAGCCGGGAGATGCTAGCTGGGGCACACCAGCCGCTCATAGGGCCGCTGTCCCACTTCGCGGCAGGTGCTACAGGTGCATATCTGGCGCCCCAAGGGCCATGTCACCCAAGTCCTCGTTAGTGTCTTCCCCCATATAATAGCCTCTTGTCCATCCATTGGCCAGACTTGTCAGCAAGTGAAATCTGGTCCGGTGCTTCTGATGGCACCCAGACAATTGTTTCATGTTGGCATGAGGTGTTCTCATTGTGGGAATTTTGTGCTTATGCAGGCGAGACATTGAGCTCGTTGGTCTTCGTGCCCTGTGAGGTCGTGAAGCAGAGGATGCAGCTGCAAGGGAGCCACCATGGGTGGGAGCAGGCGACGCTGACCTCGCTGAATAAGACTTACCCTTACTATCGGAGCACGTGGCATGCCTTCACAACCATTGCGAGGCAAGAGGGCATCCATGGCCTATTTGCTGGGTGAGTCCACGTGCTACGAATCCTATGGCACCACAGTGGCTAGCTGGCTTCTTCGGAGATATGGATCTGATTTGACTCAGAGGAAGTTACGTGTAAGTCAGAGGCAATATACAAGCTCACAGCTTTGTCTTCATAGTTCATCCAGATCTCTGTACTTGTTTGACCTGGAGCTTATGTATTTGCGGGCCTGTCTGCAGTTACTTTTCCACACTTGCTCGAGACGTGCCATTTGCGGGTCTGCAGGTATACTTGCGACAGCTTGAGTTTAGCAGGTCAGGTTGCTGGATTTTGACCTATCTTCGTATTCATGTCTTGGCTCCCACTTCTCAGCAGCCTCACATGTCTGGCTTTCTCTTCCTCTCAGATCATGCTGTATGAGGTCTTTAAAGGCCTCCATGCGCGCAATGAGGGTTATGGGCGCTGGCTGGGCTCAAAGTCCAGCCTAGTGGAGGAGTTTGTCATTGGCGGCACTGCAGGAGGTAAGATGCACGGCGCTTGGTGTCACACATGCAGCCGCAATAAGTAACGAGTGTCGGATTGAGCTGCTCTGCTACCATTGGAAAACATGACCTCCTACTTCATGGCGTGCAATTTGTTGAGAGGGAGGGCTTCAAATTGTTACTATCGTCTCCTTTGACTCAGGGATCAGCGCCGTCGTCACAACGCCCCTGGACGTTGTCAAGACGAGATTGCAGGTGCAAGGTTCTCCACCCAAGTGAGTACTGAGCACTCCACCCTAAAGTTAGTGCTTGAGATCCTTTGCACCCTTTTACTTTTGTTCCTTTGATTGCTTGCAGGTTGGCCAGCTCCTACTTCAGAAGATGCAAGACACGGTTCGATAGTTCTATTGTGAGTGGAAATCTCAACAAAAGTTGTAAGGGCCATGACTTACCGTTGGTGCTGCAAAATTTGATGCAGGTACAAAGGATGGTTGGATGCTTTTGCAACCATTGGAAGAGAGGAGGGTGTGAGGGGCCTCCTAAAAGGCTACCAGGCAAGGCTAACGTGGTTTGTCCCTGCCTCGGCCTTCACATTCTTGGCTCTGGAGCTGTTGCATAAGTATAGCTTAGGAGCAAGCCCCGAGCTGGAGTCTTCCAAAAGCCACCACCCTCCCTCTGAGAAGGGCTTGCTCAGCGCCAAAAGCAGCAGAGAGGGCCACATGCAGCGGGAGACGCCGCTTGGTGTGGAGCTGCAGCACTTGGTTCCTCGTCCGCAGGAGAAAAGCCCTTCTCTCTAGCCTCCCTGTGCCCTCTACGCACACATGCAAACCCATTTACTGCGAGGGCCAGCATGGCCTGCTTGGACCTGCCAGCACGCAATCTGAGAGGATGCAGTGGGCATGTGTGAATGCCCAGTCGCCCTTAGATTGGTGGTGATTGGTGTGAGGCGACGAGTTTGTCAGCCTGTGCTTTCACTCCAACATGTGCTAGAGCACTCCTGTTGGATCAAATTATCAAGGAGGCTCTCGGATATGGACATTAGCGAGCACGACTCAGCAAGCAAGCAAGGGTCTCACGATGCCCACCTGCAAAGAAGGTAGCGCTGAGCCCCTTCCAAGAATGGGAAACAGTGCTAAATGCTGCAGAATGCTTCAACGATGGCTCTCATCTAGCTGTGTGTCCCCCAAGCAACTGAGTGCCACAGCCACAACCATACCTCGTCCCGTGGGCATGAGCAGCTATTGCAGCAGACTGAGCTCCACAGCCATGTCGTCCAGGAATGCCCCCTGCCTTTCCCTGATGGCTCGCATGGCCTCCAGCTCATTCCTGAACTTCACGAGCACGCGGCGCTGAATGGCATCGATGGTCTTGCGCCGCTCTCCTTTGAGGCGCTTGTGCAGTGGCGTCCGAATATCCTTGTACTCACTGCAACACAGCGATGAAGACAAAAGCTCCACAACTTTGTCAGCAAGTCCGTCTGCTCATGCTCTTGCTGATGGCCTTTCACTGGCTTGGGACACTGGACGCTGCACGTTGCACCAAGCGAGTGAGATGCTGTGATAACAGCTCCTCATGACGGGCCTTGCAAAGGGCAAGCAATGACTCACAGCTTGACATGCTTGATGCCAGACGGCGGGATCTGGAAGCCGTGAAAGAAACGCTCCACTTGGTCCGTGTTGAGCTCGTCCGGCAAATTCCCCATGACCACCTGCAGGTGTACAAGTTGCAGAGTCCACGCTTTGCTCGATCAGGCCGACTTGCTACCCCTCCCTAAAGCCAGGCCGGCATGCGTCGCGCTTTGTACCGAGTGCATGCGGAACTCGTCAGCAATCCGATTGGGATGCTTGTGATTCTCCTCCTCCTGCCTCAGCTGCTCCTCGTCCTCCTGCCAGTCACAAGCAGCCGGCAAGCAGCCGGTCACGGCGAGGTGAAGGAGGGGCTCGACGTCCTCCTGCTACCTCTTGCCAGCAGACTGCCCCACTGCGTCGGCGAGAGTGGCAGCCTCACCAGGCTGAGCTTGACAACGCGCGTGCCGATGCGCTTGCGGGCGTTGACGATGGCCTGCACCTTGTTGAACTGCTGCTCCGACGCCAGCGTCAGCCGCCTGCGGTGCTCAGTGGGGCAGGCGCAGCAAAAGTCGTTAGCAAGTCCCAAAACTCAGAACCTTAAAAGGGCCCAGCAGCGGCGCAGACCCTAGTGCCTTCCAGATACAAATGCCTCTAAGGTAAAGCCCAGATGACGCCTTAAAGCCAACGCGCCGTTGGCGGCGGCGGCTGCTTGGAGCCCGGGCGCAGCACTGACCAGTGGCGGAAGGAGTAGCGGTCGTCCACGACGGTGGCGCAGTCCTGGGGCCGCACGCCCGCCGCGGCCAGCAGCGCCGCCACCTCGCCCCGCAGCGCGTACTTGGGCACGTTGTGCAGCCGCGCCACGACTCGCGCCGCCTTGGTGGGCGACGGTGCCGGCGGCTCCTCCGCCGCCGCCGCCGCCGTCGCCGTCGCAGCTGCTGCAGGGGCAGCACCCGCCACGGAACCTGGCGGACGGCAGCAGAAGACGGCACAGCAGAAAGCGGACCTTCAGTGACGTCCACCATGAGGATGGTCTACTGGCTCCACTGCAACACCACGGACCATGGGTCTTCGTCGGCTCGGGGTTTATCACCAGCGTCGCTGGCGGCGCAGTCCGGCAGGTCCGCCGCGGCGGGCTCGCCCGCGCCGGTCGACAGCGCGCTCCGTGGCGCCAGGGCCGCGGCGAAGCCCGGAGGCCGC
>WELB01000016.1:1002247-1051503 GCA_009602725.1 Spirogloea muscicola
CCTCCCATGCCACCCCCCCCGCCTCCAAGCCCTCCGCCACCGTCGCCACCTCCGCCCTCTCCGCCTCCCATGCCCCCTCCACCACCTCCACCACCTCCTCCTCCTCCTCCCACGCCACCGCCTCCAAGCCCTCCGCCACTTTCGCCACCTCCGCCCTCTCCGCCCCCCATGCCCCCTCCACCACCTCCACCACCTCCACCAGATGTTGCATCTGAAGTAGCTGCTCTCCTCGCTATCAAGAGCAACTTGCCAAATTCGGACATCGTGCTAGCCAGCTGGGTGGGCAGCGACCCCTGTATACGGTGGCTCGGGGTCACATGCGATGACACTCGGCACGTGAACAGCATCACCTTAACCTCCTTCAGCGGCGCACTGGGCCCAGGAGCCCTGCCCAGCAGCATCAGTCAGTTGCCGATGCTCACAACGATGGTCATGGCGGATGGTATACTGAATGGCAATGTGCCTAAGGAAGTTGGAGCGCTGAGTATCCTCCAGACGCTGGACCTCTCACATAATTACCTCTCAGGCCCTATTCCCAGTGAGTTGGGCATGTGCTTGCAGCTCGTATCGCTGGACCTGAGCTACAATCGACTGTCCTCCAATATCCCTGCTACTTTGGGGAGCCTGGCCGGGCTCACAATGCTTCGGCTGAACAACAACACGCTGCAGTTCAGTATCCCCTCGGAGCTGGGTGGCTTGACCTCCCTTGGCATCGGAGATCTACAGAATAATCGCTTCTTCAATGCTGCACCACTGGCCCTTATCACCCTGCCATCTCTCAGCAGCCTCAAACTCGACTATAATTACCTCAACAGCATAGATGGGGCCGATTTGAGGGTAGTGTCGGCAACGTTTAATTGTATTGGTGTCACTCCTGGCTCAGATCAGCTGGATCAGAGGCCATGGATTGGCCAGTGCGAACAATTCTACGGCTTGTGAGCTCCAAGAAGCATTAGTATGTAGCACATCCCATTCACTGCTTGCGCCCTTTGCGACTCTGCAAACGATGTCGGTGCTGTTGGCTGGCAGCAGCTGCCACAATTAGGAACCGGCTGAGAGACGTCTGTCATTTGCCAACGGATCTCCCCTGCACCTGTGCTCCTTAGTGTTAGTCAAGTCTTGCGGCAGATTGCTTAGGCCAATGCATGTCAACAATCTCAGTGCCAACAGTTTTAGATTTTCAAGTTTTGAAGAGCAACTGCAAGTGGATGTGAAGGCCAGCGTGCAATTACAAGAGCACCTTCCTGATTGTCTTCGCTCCTAGGAATGGACGTCACACATGTACACCCAGACCCCTGCTTGCATAGTTCAGGCTGACGGGCTGGACTTCTCTGCTGCTGGCCAACGTCTGTGACTGAACAACCGCCATCTGCGAAGGCGCTACATCACACAGCCATGCAAGTACCACAAAGGATGGTCGCTTAGTACCTACAGCTAGCAGCCGCTAGTCAAAAAGACTAGCAGCCGGAAAGCAGTCATAGACTGCCAACAGCCCCAACATGGACACAGGCAAAATAGGTCATAGTCGTGTACTGCTAGGAGTGGTTGTGACGTCAAGCTTTCCAAATTTCTCATCTCAGAGTGACGATGATTTGCTTATCTCAAGATTTCGTACAAGTGACTGAGGGCAAGAAATGGCTCATAGATATGGTTTCATAGTCTCATATTGATCATTGCAAAGACTTCGCAATTTATCTCGTATTGATCATTGCAAGACCTATGTTGATCGATATGCTTGTCAGGCCATCCTGCATCCTTAAATAATCAACCCCACTTACGGAGGAGCTTGTAGCTTGGCCAGCAAGCTTTGGCCACTAGCCAACAAACAAGCCACAAGCCACAAGCCACAAGCCACAAGCCACAAGCCACGAGATCTGGCTACAGAAAGTGCTTTCCTCGTTGTCAATATGGCTGCTGTAAACCACAAACTTGAAGTGATAGTCAACATCTGTGTCGACTTTGACCACAACATTCAGCGACAATCAATGGTGCTTCCCCAAAGAAAGCGCTCGACACAGGTCTGTCGGCCACACAAATTCTGTAACCAAGAATGTCACTGCCAGTAATAATACAATCAAGCAACCAAAAGTGTAAGTGCATGCTCAAAGTCACCCCCACTGGAGCTTGCACAAGCCTTCTTTAGGATGCTGCAATCTTTGAGCCAATTGCACTGCTGGCTTTAGCTATTCACACATGTGACTTGTTAAGTACCGCAACACATAGGCTACACCCCTCTGACGTAATGTTAGTCAAGTACCCAAGAAGAAGCAGGTCATAACTCAGCACATGTATGAGGAGGAGGACAAGGTAGCAGGCTGAGTTTATGCCTTCAGCAGCTTGGCATTGGCCTTGGAGGTTGTGGAACCAGCCAGTGGTTGAAAGCATCGCTGCAGCTTCTCCTGGGTGAAAGTCACCTTGGGCAGCGTGAAGTCGTCCAACACATCCAACTCCTGTTGGGGGTGGGAGAGCTATCACGAACTTTTGGTATTGTTATTGTTGAGCAGACACTTGACAAGAGTGTGCTCGACCATATGCTGGACAACCACTCAGATAAGCAGACTGAGATGACCTCAAAGAGCAAGCAGTGACATTGTACCCACCTGATAGACACGGCGACCTTTAATTAGAATGTCGACTTCTAGGTCGCTGGCATTTCCCATGGTATTGTCAATTGTCAACCAGGACAAGCTCTCCTGCAGTCGTCTCCTCAGCCCATAGCTCAGTAAGACGTTGCTTCTGCAGGATGACATACAGTAAGAAAGCAAACTCAGATACTTTGTAAAAGGGTGGAGTTACTGAAGTTGCGGGAATGTGATGAGGCATCAACTTGACATCTCAAGCTCAATAGAGGCAAAATTTGTTTGCAATACACTCCAAGATTCTAGTGAAACATCACAACGCTTGGTTGGCTGCAGTTGCAGACCTGAAGCACGTGACGCCTTTGTCAAAAACAGTTGGAGTTGCAGACACCCCTGCAAACCTGCCTTCCAGGAGAGACCTACGTCAGCGTCAACAAGCAAAAGCCGAGAGATCGTTCTAAGACTCCACTGCATCTACAGCTGTTACACGTCCACACGACTTATCAAATGGCAGAGCTCTTGCAATGTGTGACGATGCGCATAGATGGGGGCCTCACCTGGCCCGTTCCACCATCACCTCAAACTGCAGGCCTGGGCAGTGGTGCGCAATGAGCACAAGCCAGCGCTTGTACTGGCGCCACGACTGCAGCAGCCCGCTCCACAGCCGCACGTCGGACGCCCTCCTCCCCCTCCTGGCCCCCACCTCCGCGGGCCTCTCTGAGTCGGGCCACACGTCCCAATCCTCCAGCCGCCGCCGCCGCTTCTCCCATGGCTCCTCTTCAAGCGCCTCATCCCCTGCCTCGGCTTCCAGGCACGGCTCGAGCCCGCCAGACCTGTCGTCCGTCGTGCACGATCCGCTCGGCGAGGCATTCCTCGGAGGCCCCGCCATGTCGAGGTCGGAGCGCAGGTCACAGGCGATCTGGTCCGCCCGGTCCGTGAAGGCGGTGCTCAGCGCTTCGTAGAGCAGGCTCCAGTCGCTGCTGGTCAGCTTGCGCAGGACCCGGCGGACGACGGCGGAGTTGTAGGAGCCCTCCGGGTGCCCGGTGCCCCACCATGCGTCAAGGGCCAGGCGCAGGAACTCGTAGCCCTTCCGCAGGATGTAGAAGCGCTGGCTCACGCGGTCGTACAGTGCGCTGCACTTGTACATCGATCGCTGCACCTGCAACCTGTGCCACCAAGAGAAAGACGAAGGCGCATCAGCCGGACCTCATCATGCATGACGTTGCCAACGCTAAGCCCAGACCTGAAGCGCTGGTCATGGACGTCGCTGGTGGTCTTGCCATGCAGGAAGCGCGGCAAATGGGGAGTCACCTCGGCGAGCACTCCCAGACGTGTATGTACGACCGGCTGGGCATCGGCTTGCTCCCAGCATCGCGTTCGGCGAGGAGCCGGCCCCAGACGGCGTCCGAGCCGGCAAGGTGGTGCCAGTGCGTGCAGGCGGCCATGGCGGCGCACACCTCCGCTAGGCCCAGCCTCGCGAGCACGAGCAGCAGGACCTCGTCTGCGCGCCCGCCGGAAGCTCGCGGCATGGCGTCCAGGCCGTCAGAGACGGCCAGGAACTAGTGGCAGCGGCAATGAGTCAACAATCTGTGGCGGCTCTGGGCGGGACGTACCTGGGAGCCTGGCGACCGGCGTGCCACGGCCCGTCCACGCGGGCTGCCAGGCGGCGGCAGTAGTGGCGGCGGCGGCGGCGGCGGGCTCTGGCGGCTGTGGGAGCTGGCCGCTGTGGCGCTGGATGACCGCCGGAGCGGCGCCGCACAGCGAGTGGGAGCCGGCGCAGCCGTCGCCGCGGGNCGCGGCGTCCTCCGCGTCCTCGGCCGCCGTCGCGGCGGCGGCGGCCATGCCTGCGGTCACGGCAGCCTGTGCCACGCCGACGGGGGACCTGGAAGAGGTGCCCGCTATCGGCTGTCAGCCTGAGAGTTTCAACTTGGGAGCTTAAGTATTACGGTAGGTATTGATGATGAAGTGGCTGCCAGAAGACGAGCTCTTCCACAAAGGAGGCGATGGGCTGTGCAAAGCACGCCCAGTTAAGGCAATGGCTGCGAGGGGCCAGCCCAATGGGATATACAACGACTGAGAGAGCCGGAAGGCGCAAAAAGCATGAAACTACTCTCTGTGACCGCTGCGAGTGGGCGCTTTATGATCTCTGGTCAGAACGTGCAGATTAAAATCACATAAGGGCGAAAAAGCGTTGGCCTGTTGGAACCAGAAAGGAATGGACAATCACCAGAGGCACTAATATACTCGGCAGCAGAGGATTATGAAGACCGCAAGGACACTTCCAACCTTGAATAGCTTGCAACTGCATCTGCAACACTGCAAGACTGCGCTTTGCAACTTCCAGTGTGTGGCAGTCAGCGCATCTGCAGGTTGTTTAGGCTGCGGAGCACCTCACGTGGGGCTTTGGACCCCACTCGGCACCATGGCAATGGCCGACAAGCCCACATGGTGCTTGCATGATCATGTGCTGGGCCACCCCTCGACCCCTGTTTGCAACTTAGGTACTCGCATCCTGACCATGTGCAGTGTGTTTGTGCTAATGACTTGGAAGTATTGCACGCAGGCAATGCATTTACCA
The DNA here is from genome assembly GCA_009602725.1 of Spirogloea muscicola. Taxonomy (NCBI): domain Eukaryota; kingdom Viridiplantae; phylum Streptophyta; class Zygnematophyceae; order Spirogloeales; family Spirogloeaceae; genus Spirogloea; species Spirogloea muscicola. Next base: position 1,007,405 of record WELB01000016.1, read on the forward strand.
TTGCTCCGACTCTTATTGCTGCAAAGGTGTGCAGCATATAGAAGAGCTGTCTCGCCCAGGCTTCGATTTCCTACGAATGGCGCAAGCAGTCTCTACGCTATGCTCGTTGCCCACGAGCTCGGTGCGTAAAGAAGAAGTGGCGGCGCAGCCGCTGAGAAAGTGATGGATGCTCCAAGCCACACCTCGCTGCAGCAGTGTGAGCCGTCAATATAAAGCTTGCCCTGCCGGCAGCCCCAAGACACACGCAGCTCTTCCTTGGGGACCAGCAAGCCGTGCAGGTGGCCGACGTGCGCCGCAGGTGGTGCAATTGGCTCCCGCACTTTGTACTGCAGGTCCTGCGAAGATGGCTCCATGATGTAGCCACCGGCGGAGTGCATTGCGGCCGTCGACCCGACTGCAGTGCAAAGCCGCAGCCCAGAAGACCTGGAGTGCACCAGCGGTGACATGGCCTGGCCGTCTTGTCGTTGATGTATCCTGCACGATGAGGTGAGATAGCATGCTCGATGACTGTGCGTCGCTGACTCTGCCATGCGGAATTGCAAGTTTACAAGGACAAGTTCCTGACATTAAAAGCTCGTCCCCAATTATTCACCTCATGCTGAAGCGAGAAACGGCAGCCGGATTTGGGTGCGCAAGGAGGACGTCGTTGAGAGCTGGAGGACAGGCGCCCTGGCTTTCTATCACCGTCTGCATCCTCGCAACCACCATGGGCTCCATCCTTCCGCCAATAATGTCCACCATAACCTGTTTGAGCCAACAGGCAACGTCACTAAGGCAGAAATCCGACCTTCCCTTAGTACGGGCTGCAAGCAACAATAGAAGGTCCTCGGTCACTCCATGTGGCAAGTGCTGATCTGCCTCAAACTTTGATAAAACAAGAAGCGCTAGGGGCGAACTTGCTCCATGTTGGCTTTGGAGGCAGCACACAGGTGGCCAGTGCTCCGCCGTGCATCGAATTTGTTCATCATCTCCTCAACCTGACTGCATATACCAGGACTATACTTAATGAAGTGCCTGGTATCTGGCATGATATCTGCACAAAGCGTAAGCAAGCCAAGTGCCAAGCTTACTTCGTCAAACTTAATATTGCATTTGCCTAACCCACATCACAAAGCAGCTGCATATCATGCCATTGCTGAAAACCTCAGTGGGGCTCGTTGGGTCCGAGTTGACGCCCAGGATTGGGAGCTGGCGGCAGATGTGGTGGCCGGCCTCCAGCAGGGTGCCATCACCGCCAATCGTGACTACGAGGTCAACGCTGTCATGAATCGGGCCCCGGAGCTGGTGCCGTTGGACGGCTGTCCATTGGAGGCCCATCCGGGTGAAAAGCCTCTGGCAAGCCACAATGGTGGCCTCGTGCTGCCGGTGCTTGTCCAGCATGTTGTGCACCGACTGCACCGTCACCAATTCTCGGTGCTGCCTCAGCGAGCATTATACAAGAACAGTGGTCGGCACCTTGACCTGGTGTTAACACATTCGTGTGGAGGTTCTCCTGGTTGCTTGAATAGCCGCTCGTTCTTTCCAAGTGCCGCCAGCTGCTGAGCTGCAAATGTCAATCAGCTGCGAGCGGCAGTAGTTTGTGTATAAGGATGTAGCAACTGATGAGGACGTGGGGCTTAGCGTCGGCTCTCAAGGGCGATACCTGGTGTTCGGCGGCGAGGAGGGCTCGCAGGCGCGAGTCATTGTGGTGTTCCACGTACATGGCGTACGCGCTGCGCTTGGCCACCATCAGCAGCCGCAGTGCCCCGCCGCCAGGCCGCATTGGCTGCGGCAGGCATCAGGAAGTGGCTCAAGACCGGCGAGCAACGCCACAGCGATGGCGAAGGCCGCACTGAGCTGGCACCTTCTGCGATGGCCTGCTCTGGTGCAGTGGTTGCAAACAAGGACTGCTACTCGCAGGATGGCGTGACATGGCAGGATGCTTCGTGTGACTCCTTGTCCTGCTCTTCTGTCAGAAGGACTGCTTTCCGTGCCTCTCACAGCCACCAGTCAATCTGAAAGCGCTGTTTCATTTTCGGGCGTTTGGCCTAAGCCCATTCCTTTGGGCTGGCCTCTCACAGCCATTGCTGCCATACCGGAAGAGCTATTTTGTCTAATGTTTCTTCTTGCTGGGCTGGCCAAAAGTTCCGCTTGATACAGATGTCGCCTTCAAGGGCAATTTTATGCAAATAGAAACAATTCCGAAAACTTATCGACCTGTCAGGGCAAGCAGCGAGTGGGTGAATGCTTGGAGCCTCAACGAGAGAATGTGGCAAGAAGCCTGAAACTCAGGTCCTCTTACAGGGTTGTCCTCCGTGCTACGTCAAAGTGTGGTGCGGTAGCATTCTCCCAATCATCAGTATGCCGAACGCTCCAGAATGCCGAAGCTCGGCACAAGAATTCATTTGTAACAATCTACTCTTTTGTATGAGATATGAAGAGCATTTTGGTGCTCGACCAGTGGTGCAATGTACGTGACTACCTGCTGGTTGAGACTAATTGCAAGACACAAAGGCTGGGCTGCATAGAAATGCTTGTAGTTCTTCCCAACCTTGGGCCTTGTACAATCTAGGTCGAATCAATGTGGAGTCTGCTCCACCTAATTCATTCACTTTACTCTCTACAGAAGCCAGGAGTAAAGGGTACAGTCTAATTCCAAATCTGGACAGCACACGTGACAGTGTGGCATTGTCTCCTACTACAATGCCCACATCAGTGTGCAAAAGAGCAAGAAGGTCTGTCGTGCTGTCACCCACAAACACAGACCACGGTCTATGGTGCCCAGCTACCTCCCCAGGCTGCATGCTCTGCTCCTCACCCTTGCTTGCTTTGCATGTCAATGTCCTTATCATAAGCCTCTCCTTGTCAAGGGGACTTTGCAGGTACCAGTCCAGGCTGCCTGTAGATCGCCCATCACTTGCAAAGACCAATTCGTTGGCGTGTATGCTTGGGTAGACTGTAGTACCTGAGTGGGTGTCCACGACACAGTAAGTCGTCAGAATCGCTTCTTGTAGTCCTAGTGTCATCAGTTGTTGAGCAATACCTTCATCTATGCGATAATAAGCAAGAAATAGGGCCCCTCACCCTTGAATAGTGCAGCACTTAAAGCACTGGCAATGAAGCTCCTGCTCCAGCAGACAGACATTATGTGTACCTCAACGCTGATGTCTAGGAGTTTCTTCAAGAGGACAGTGCAATTGGGCTTCAGAGTCACCTCCAGCCCCCGTGCTTTGACCCTGTCCAGCTCCGACAAGTGTGTATCCACGGATGAGATTATATAGCTGCTGTTGCGAGGTTGAGGTAAGGCTGACCTTTGGCTCTTTCTTTCTAGAAAGTTCACTAGAAGAGCATGAGCGCGCAACAGCAAGGGATTGGCCAGTCCCTTCACGAAGTAACATATGAGCAGATGTTACTGACCTGTCAAGTGAGATGTTGCTCAAGATCTGGGAGTTTTCTATCCTTTTGTTGGAAAGGACCTCAAAGGTGGACAGTCCCTCTAAGAATGACCGCAGGCCCTGTCAACACCAGCAGAACTGCCGAAACCTTTACAAGGACACATAAACTTCCAGGTGGTTAAGCAGGAAACAATCGCCAGGCAGGCAAACAAAGAAGAGCTGCTCACAATAAGTGACATGATCTTTGTGGGGTTCAGCTTTGACAGCAAATAACTTTCATATATGTACTTCGTGCATGCATTTCGCCGATACCAGTGCACATCTCTTGATACATAAGGTGGGAAATTTCTTCTGCCTCGTAGTTGGGTGGCAAAGCTTGCCTGCATATCGGAGGCATTCATAGCACCTTGACAGGCTTGTGGCTGCAGTGCTCTGTCAAGCAACTGCTTGTACTCTTCCACATATTTGGCCGCAACTGCATCCCAGTGCTGCTTACGTGCCACAGATGCTGCACATTGAGCAGACTGTGATTGCCTAAGCAGGTGCAAATTCTTCACTCTGTACCAGCAAAATTGCTACACATTTGCTTTCTTGAATAGGCGAGACATGCTTAGAGCCGTCAAGGTCGTGACAGAAAGAGCTCACCGTGGCCAGAGACAGCGCCGATTCCAAGCTCAGCGAGCACGGGGCTAGAGTCCTCCTCGCTGCACGTCAAGTCAAAATCACAAGCAAAGATGCATCTCCGCTCCCTCAGTTGATGTGCAACCAGAGACTCGTAGCGTGAATCAGGCTGTAGCGTCCCAGGAAGCTCTGCTGAGAAGAAGTCCAGCTCCAGCTGCATTGCTCGCCGGTACAGATACTCCAAGACCTCTATGTCGGACGTGGGCAGCCCCTTGGCCAAGCGGTCGAGCAAGCCCTCCAGCCGGAGTGTGTCTGCCTGCAAGAGTCGTGAGCATTGTGGGCTTATGGACCAATGTACATCGATCAGGAGAATGTGTTTCATTCAATACACACTTCAGCAGGATCTGTACTGAACGTGCAAGACTGTCTCCAAAAGCCATCCTTGCCAAGGGCGCAAAGCTGCTGTACCTGGAACTCCGCCGACGCATAAGTTGCTATCCAGGAGGCATAGCTGTGACCATCTATTGGCGCAACCAGGAAAGAAGCCGCCCTCTGCAGCTCTTGGCCGAGGAAAGCATACAGCCTCATGCACGGCGTCATGGCAGTGACGATGTGCAGGCAGCGCAAGCTGCGGTCTGTGGGTACAGACGCCATGCTCCCCGGCTTCCGGCCCTCCTCCGCCACAGAGAGCAGGAAGGACATGTAGGCCATGGCCGCCGCGCTCGGTGCTCTTGCTGCTTCCTCGCCTCCATCTTCCTGGCAGGACCCACAAAGGTTGCAATGACCGCATGAGACCACCTAGTTATAATGCAACAATACCAAGACGTTACCAGTCCTGGCCTGCCAGGCTAGGAGGTGGCAAGACAGCAGGGTGACCGCATCAGTGGATGTCAGCAAGTGTTTGCAGGGGAGCAGAGCTTGCTGGGGCTGCACCGTGGCGCAGGCAAGCTGGCCATCGAGCTCCTTGAGGATGCCGGCGCGGCACTCCCGCAGCACCGCGCCGGCGGCCTCGTCGGGGGCCGAGCTCTCAGCCAGCTCCATCCTGCCAAACAAGCATTCGCCGACGAAAGCGGAGGTGGGCCAACTGGAGCACATCCCCAGAGTAGAGTGCTGATACACGGTGACGGCACGTTGGCATCATCGCATCGCTCAGACCACCAGGTACGCAGAAGTGACTAGCCAGAAACTGGCGCTGAATGTAGGGTTTAGGCTTAAAGAATAACAGTTAATGGCTAAGTTTAGAAAATAGGGTTAAGGCTTTAGGGTTTCGGGGTGTAAGACTAGTTTTAGGGTTAGGGTATAGGGGGGACTTACGCTCTGGCGAAGGCCCGGAGGAAGTGGACGTCCTGGGAGGCGTAGCGCCGGAAGGCGGAGCGCGGCAGGGTCTGCGCCAGAAGCGCCACCACGAACGGGTGGTGCAGCGCCGCCATGGCCTCCGCCCGGCAGAGCCGCCACAGCGTCGCCGACGGCCGCGGCTCCGCAGCTCCTTCCATGGCCGCCGCCGCCGGCGCCGCAGCGAGTTGGCGCGAGCCCGCTGCCAGCCNAGCAGCAGCAGCGGCGCCGCGAGCCGGAGCATCTAGCCGTGAGCTCCAAACCCTAAACTCTCAGAACCCTAATGCTGATCCTGTGTTCGTCCAACCGCTGCCCGTTGCACCGTCCCCGCCGCCTTTCGCGCCGCGGCCGCCGCCGCCAATGCCGGCGGCAGTCGCGGCGGCCGCGAAGCCAGCGAGCCAGCGTGCCGCCCAGACTGCGACCTCGACTGTCAGGCGCCAAAGTGAGTTAGTGGCCATTAGCGTTTCTAATTGCAGCACTTGTCCCACACTGGACCGGGAGAGATGGAACAGATTGCAAAGGGCCTTGGAAGCTGATAAGTAAATGTGATAGCAACTTCTGTATTCCCCGCTTGGCGTATTGGCAAGTCTTTGGTTCTATGGGCGGTGAAGGAGGTGGCTAGAGAGCAGGGCGCCAGGATGAGCAGAAACGATCTTACCAGGCCCTCAAAGGAAAATTTACCATCGCTACATTGCAGATAGTGGCAGCACAACCCCCACTGTACCCCAAGCTTGTCATCCTACTAGACGCCAGCAACCACAGGCTGCTAGCACACCAGGAGGCAAGCCCTCTTCCCTCGGTCATCTTGCGGGCTTTGAGCATGCGGGTTTTGGTGGTGAAGGTGCACGTCATTACAGAGGAGCTTAGTAAGATCGTTGCCAGCTGATGAGCCAGAAGGTCGATGACTTTCTGACACAAGACCTTCCAGATAGATTACGTGTAACAATAATTCATGCCCCTCCATTGAAGGCACCTCAAATATCAAGTGACAGGGACCTCTGTCCACAACATATAATTGCTGAGAACAGGCCTGACGAGCCATTGCCTTCTGCATAGCAGTTTAGCTCAAGTTCGAGCATTGCTCTTTTGCATGCCGCTCTCCCTTGCAACCTCGCAAAACAGGGCGACTGCTTCCTCTGGCGTGCCCTGAAGGCAGCAAGACAGTGAGGTATATATTGGTACAATATGGTGAACAACCTCAGTGACTAAGCCACTGCAGCTGCAAACAGTGCTAAAGGGAAATGACAACGTGCTGCACATTCCCGAATGGTGGGCGAGACCAAGCCCACCTGCACCACGCCGTGCCCAACATTGAGGATGTGCCTGCGGCCGCCTGCTTGTCTCAAGCACTGCGTTGCCGCGCCCCTGATGGCCTGCTCCGGCCCAAAGAGGATCATGGGGTCCACATTGCCCTGATTTTCGCAAGAACAAAGGAGAATTTTAGAGAGGATCTTGGGAAACACAACAAGGTGACAGAATGTCCAATCACGCACATGCGGTCAATGTGTACGGACAGGCACAGTTCCTGAAGCTCACTGACCTGGAGAACAGCGTCCGGCCCAAAGGCTGCCCTCGCATCACCCATGTCAACGGTCCAGTCAATTCCTATCACATCCGCACTGCAGGCCTTTGAGATTCGGTCAAGCTTTCCTGCACCGCCATTGGCGTGGAAAATGAGCGGGACGCCCGGCCGAAGGTTGTGGACTCGCAGGATCACGCGCTCCGCATACGTCAGGCTGAACTCCTCAAACTGCGCAGGTGAAAGGTGGTGTGCCCAGGAGTCGAATATCTGCACCACCTGCATTGCTCAAGCGATACCACACAATCATGTGCAGTTCAAGTTGGACCATTGACCACTGACACTACCCTTAGAGACCCATAGCCAGTCGCTTAAAGGGATGTAGACGAATCTTACACAGTGTAGCCAGTGAGCTGGAGGAGGTAGCTCATATGCTACATGAACTTAGATATTATAGGGTATAGGCGAAGATCACCTACAGACCTGGGCTCCACAATCAATCTGATGGCAGATGTACACGACGAGCGCCTCCTCCAGGTGGTCAAGCAGTCGGTGCAGCAGCTGGGGCTCTGCTCGTGTGCACTCCTCCAGTATAAAAAGCAGCGTCAGCAAAATCCACCAGCCTTACGTGACAGTGGCAGCCTCAGGCGCAGTCCTCCAGATGCACCATGCTGCTGGACTGAGTGTGTACCGTGGAACATGATGCGCTTGGTGTGTACAAGGTTCTTGTCAGCCATGCCCTCTACGGCATAGGCGGCCAGCGTCCAGGGGCTGCCCACGAATCCGAGTAGCGTTGACCTGCCCTCCACCTCTCTCCGCAGCGCACCCAAGATCTCCCGTATGAATGGCAGGCTGCGATGGGGATCGTCTAGCGGCCTGCATTGCCAAGGAAAGAATGCTTGCACCATGTAGTCTCCGCACCGACTAGCGACAAGCTGCGCCAAGGCCCTTCAGCACGATCTTCTTTGCCCTTGTGTTCTCTGTTGACAAACAGACCTGAGCACATCGAGGTCGGCAGCGGAGCGGAGCGGGTTGGCGATGACCGGGCCCTTGCCCTTGACCATGTCAAACTCCACGCCCAGTGCAGGCAGCAGCGTGAGGATGTCAGAGAACATGATGACGCCATCGGTGTGGAATGCGCGCCACGGCTGCAGCGACAGCTCGATGGCAATGTCGGGCGTTTCAGAGCGCTGCCGGAAAGAGATGGTTTCCGAGTACCTGCAGCAGCCAGGGCGTGACAGTTACGGCTTTGTGACAATTGGAGCAGGCCAAGCCAGCCAGCAGCGCCCCCAGTTGCAGCACCATGGCAGCTGAGAGGGAGGAGCCGGTGAGGGAGGGCACTCACTTGCGGAAGTCGGCCATGTAGCGCCCAGCCTGGCGCATCAGCCACACGGGGGTGCGCTCGGCGTCTGCGGCAGCCCAAGTGCGCACCAGCGGGGCAACGCAGGGGCTCAGCGGTCGGACCCAAGGGTCAGGGTTCAAGTCTCCCAGAATGGGATAGCAGTCCAGTACATGGGGGACGAAAAGCACCCGAGCAAGGATATGGGGGCTTAGCAATCGTAACCAACGATTGGAGTTCCGCAGGCTGCGCAGTAACCATAGCTTTTGGCATCTGGCTCGAGGTTCTTGGGACCCCACGATTGCAGGTTAGCCTGGTCCACGGAGGACGAAGTGTAGCAGGCAAGCCGCGCAGAGCCACTGAGACACTGCGGAGGGGAGGGCCTCGAGCTGCGCAGCCGCTCACCTTCCCCGCGGGCCACTCGCAGCAGGAGAGGGTCCGAGCTCGCCGCCCTCGGCGAGACGGCCAGGCCCCGCGTGGGCGCCCATTGCCGGAGCCGCGGCTGGGGTGGCGGCCGCAGCGAGGGCCCGCCAGCCGCATGGCGGCCCAGGGAAGCCGCCATGGAGGCCGAGGCCTCGGTCTCGCGCCGCAAGGACTGCCCAAATGGCCAAGACTTTGGCCTTCGGAACCTGCGCTGCGGCTTCAGCGGCGCCCAAACCCTTAAACTCCTACACCTGGATGCTCATCGCTGGCAGGACATGGCTGGCCAAGCGAGGCGGCCGCCGGCGCTGCTGCAGCGGGCCGGGCGGCCGAGCTTGCCGCAACGGATGGCGGCGACGGAGGCCCTGCCGGCAGGAGGGGGGCTCGTCGCGCGACAGTGCGGCGGCGGGGAGGAGGCGCGGCGCGGCTGGCTAGCTGGGCGCCCCGCCTTATCTGGTCATTTTCCTGTCCTGAATCCGTTTGATATTTCTCAGCTTAAGGCAGTAACCCTAACCCTCCTATCAGCCGCAAATTCGACACCTTTGGCTGCGTGGGTCCTCGTATTTATACCCTACTTGAGAAAATTGCAAGTTTAGGGTATGCACGACGTGAGGATGTTGTAGAGGGCAACGCCCCTCCGGTAAGAGTCAGGACAAAACCATAACATAACCGTAAATGTAAAGCGTCAGTCCAGCCGACAGCCCCCTATGCATAGGTGGGCCTGCGGACTTAATCCATGCCTTGTTGGCGGCTTTTAGCTTTTGGGCTATCGTGGTGGTTCCCTTTTACATTGGTGGAGAACTGGGCCTGAGAGATCGCGGATTCGGACTGTGCCGGCCAGCACGGAGGGGATTTAGGAGAAGAAGTGGCTCTCCCAATGGGGGCAAGGGCTGTGAGAAGCCAGCCCGAAAAGAATTGACAAGGTTCGAAGGGGCCAAAATACGAGCTAAGCAGCGACTGCGGGGCCTGAAGAGGCTATGGCAGGCTATGGCAGCCTGAGAGCTGAGAGACAATCTGACAACCATGGCCCCTGCCACGCGCGCCTCCGGCGCGCCGCTGGCTGCCTCCGATACAGAGGGTAAGGCAAGCAAGCGCGTCCAGATTAATTGGTGGCTGGAAGAGGCCAGCCCAAAAGAATGGACAAGGTCTGAAGGAGTCGGAGTGCTAAGGACTGAGACAGCAGTAAGCGAACTCTCAGTGACCTCTCGTCAATAGATGCAAATCTGAACGGCAAATCTGAACGGTAAGGCAAGCAGTCCGACCCGCTGACGAGCGCAGCGTAGGTGGCCACCCTGACGGGGCCGCTGGGCCCAATCCCACTCGTTATTCACTCGTGGGTACTGAGCTTTTCTCTACATCGTCTATGTGTATTGAAGTGTTTTGTAGTGTAGTCCTTTTTCCGGCTCCTCTTTCTTTGGCTTTGGACATTGTCCACTTCTTTTTTGGGCTGGCTTTGCCAGCCCCTCTTCTCTATGGGCGAGCACTTGCTTCTAATCCCGGGGAGCCGGGCCCCCTAGACCTGATGTTGCTCACTCGTGGGTACTGAGCTTTCTCTGCATCGTCTATGTGTTTTGCAGTGTTTTGTAGTGTAGTCCTTTTTCCGGCTCCTCTTTCTTTGGCTTCGGACATTGTCCATTCTTTTTAGGCTGGCTTTGCCAGCCCCTCTTCTCTGTGGGCGAGCACTTTCTTCATAGTGGCCCCCAGTGAAGTCCAAGCTGACCCGATGACGACCGCCCTCGAGCGACTCGACGGTTAGCTGGCCAGCCTGCTGGGACGCGCCCAGCCGCTGCCCGCTCCAGAGGGTGATGCCTCCTCTGCAACCATGTCAATTATTTTCGGGCTGGCTTTTCACAGCCCTTGCCCCCATCGGGAGAGCCTCTTCTCTTCTGCAACCTCGGACCGCCGCGTGAAGCCCACGCCCTGCGCCTTTCGCAGGCGGTCCCCAGAACGACGTCCACGGATGGTTGGATCACTTTGACATCATTGTCGAGTACCATCACTGGACGGACGCACCCAAGACAAGGGAAGTCGGACCCTGTCTGCTGGGTCCCGCGGCCACATGATTCGCGGGCATCCCCTCGTCACTGACCTGGCCCAGCCTGCGCATCGCTATCGCCAACGCCTTCGGGCGTCACAACCGCCCTGCTGCTACATGGGCGACGCTGCACGCGCTGCGGCAGGCTTCGATTGAGGACGTCGTCACCTTCGGCGCCAACTTCGGGCGCACGCTCCATCGTGACGACCCAACACTCAGTGAGTCGACCAAGCTGGCGCTCCTGTGGCCCCGCCTGCAGGCGGCCCTGGCGCAGCAGGCCGTCGCGACTCGACCGCAAATACTCGACGAGGCGCTGAACCCACTCCAAGCCCTGGCGGCGCTGGCACCCTTAAAAAGAAAAAAGGGCTCGCCCATTGATGATAGGGGCTGGAAAAAGCCAGCCCAAAAAAGAACGAACAAAAAGCCCGCCCCAGTGGCCCCGGAACTGAGCGTCACACAGCGGTGGACGCGCCCACGCTCGGACAACCGGCACAGGCCCGACAACGTCAACTTCGACAACAGACGGCCTGACAACAACCGACGGCCGGACAACAGCGGCTCCGCCGACGGACGGCTAGAGTGCTGGGAATGCGGCCAGCTAGGACACATCCGGCTGTACTGCCTTAGGCGTAGGCCACGCAATAGCATGAATCGTCGAGATAGAGATAGACAGTATGCCACAATGGCTGATGAGGGACCCATTGGCCGGAAAACGGCCCGGGAGGGGAGTAGCGCAGCAGCAGCAGCACCACCACCACCACCACCATTGCCGCCCCCACCATTGCCTCCTCGACCTCCTCTGTTACCTCTACCCGTACCTGTACCTCCCTCGCTGCCTCGACCTGTTGTTGTGAGATACCATACAGCTGGTGACCATCAAGGACGACCTAGGCAGGGTCGGTCTCACGACTTGAGCCCAGTCCACACGGGCCTCCCAATACGCCAGACCAGAGAGTCCCCTGCCCTGTATGCCAGCAATGTTTCAGCCCGATAGGGCTGCCAGTCCATGCCTATCACTGCCGCAATCGCCAGAACCGGCAGCGAGTTCACATGTGCCGGGCACCGTCCGGCCTCCACCACCCCCTTCTCCAGAAGGGGATGGTGGAGGCCCACTGCCAGCTCTCTGGAGAGAGCTGGCATTGGGCTGCCACAGTGGACCTCACCCCCCTTCTCATCCCTGACGGCCTTCAAAACCTACGCAAAATTCCTAGATGGGCACGTCGTGAGTGCACCAAGGGTTTTTCCGCCTTACCTCGCACGCATCGAAGCGGACTCTATGGACGAGGCGGCCTGGGCGTTGTAGAGGCTTTTTCCCAAGCTTGTTCTTGGCCATCTTCCCCCTTTTGGCGTCGGTGGCCGCAAGGCTTTCCAGGACAGACTGGCTAAATTTACAAGCGGACAATGGGAGGAATTGGCTCAGCAGCGTGCAGCGGCTGCTCGGGTCGCGCTCTCACAGCGGCGGGCGCGCCGTGGATCAGTCAATCAGCCCTCTCAACAGTCCAGAGCTGGCAATGTAGCGCGCGCAAGACGCTTTGGCAGGGCAGGAGAACTTTCCCGGGCCGCTCAGGCCCTTTGCCCTGACCCCCTGGCTACTGTCAACGACGCCACGGAGGCTATCTTGCGACAGCTCCACCCCCCTCCCCAACACCACCTTGAGCTCTGGGCTGGCGAGCTCCCCAGTCCTCTTGACCTGTCGGCGGAGGCGGTCCGTGTGGCCCTGACCAAAGCCCCCCGGATGGTGTCTGGAGGCCCTTCTGGACGGTTCTTTGAGCACCTACAGGACCTTTTCCTTGATGGGGATGAGAGGAGCTTCTCCCTGTTCCTGTCCACCTGCCGGCACATTGCCAGGGCTGCCATTCCTCCAGGCATTGCCGACGCCTTGCGAAGCCGACAGGCGGTGTGAGACCCATTGCAACGACGGAGGTTATCATGCGGCTGGTATCAAAGGCCGTGTGCAGCGAGCTGAAACCCCAGCTGACCAGCCACTTATAACCCCAATTTGGTGCTGGCATGTCCTGCGGGCGGAGGCCCTCGTCCACGGCATCCGCACTGCTCTCGACGTGGACCCTTCAATGATGGTCCTTGGGCTGGACTTTAGTAACGCTTTCAACACCGTGGAGCGCAGCGTCATCATGGAGGAGCTGCGCGACCACTTCCCTTCCCTTATACCTTTCCTCATGGCTTATGGCCGCCCAGGGCGGCTTCTGTGGAAAGCCGGAGAGTTGTGGAAGACGCTGTGGTCAACTTCTGGAACACGCCAGGGGGATCCCCTTAGCCCAATCCTGTTTGCCTTGGCACATTGCCGGGCTATTTGGCGCACCCAGAGCCAACACCCAGACCTCCTCTTTTCCTCCTACGCGGATGGTACACACATCATTGGACATCCAGCGGAAGTCATGGCGGCTTAACCCTTGCTCGTTCGCGAACTGGACCTGATGGGCCTGCGGGTTTGCCCGTCCAAGAGCGTGGCATGGTCCCCACGCGGTCTTCCCGCCAACCTTCAGCTCCCCCACGGCTGTCAGACCCCTGCCAATGGGCTGGCCATCCTCAAGGTCCCCCTCGGTACACCAGCTCACGTGGCGGTGGACTTGCGGGAACGCCTTCAAAACCACCTCGCCCCCCTCCCTTCCCCTTCCCTCCTTGGTGACACACAGCTGGCGTTGGCCATTCTCACTCGCTACATCGGCCAACGGGCTTGCTATCTGCAACGGACAGTCGCCCCATTAGGCATGGTAGTGGAGCTCTACAAGGAATATGACTAATAACTCCCTTCTGCAGTCCCTGGCATCCATGCTACATTCTTCATCTTTCCCCTCAGCTTCAGCTTCCCTCCAGGCCTCCCTCCCACTCGCATGGGCGGCCTTGCTTGCCGGTCATTGGAGCAGACGGCGCAAGCAGCCCTTCCTGGGCTGCTGGCACCAGATCGCCTCTCTGTTTCCCTTGCCTCCACGACCCTGTACGCAATGTGGAGGAAGGCTCCTTCCCTTCCCAAGCGGATCTGAGGAGCATCCGCGACTCGGCAGTCGGCTCTTTTCCCTCTATACAAGCCCTACTCACGCCATTCTCAAACCTCGCCCAAGCTTCTGACAGAGGGGCACAATCCAGACTGGAAACGGCAGTGGAAGATGTGCGCCGCAGAAGGTTGAGGAGACTGCCAGAGATTCAGAACAATCCAAGGAGCCTGGCAAGACTTACTTCTCTCGCCACACCTGGTGCTACAGACTGGATCCCCTCTCACGCCGTCGCCAACGACTTCAGCTTCAGCTCCGAGGCCTTTCGGACGTCGCTTCAACTCTTCCTCGGCCTACCACCTAAGTGCCTGATTGGGGTGCGCTAGTGCGAGTGCCGCTTCCGTGCAGAGGATGCTGAGTTCGCCACTCACATGCTGCGATGCCCCACTGGACCAGAAGTGGTGGGCATCCACAACCTCCTTCGTGATGCCCTGGCGGGTTTAATGTGCGACGCCGGGTACCGTGCGGTCGTGGAAGTGAACAACGTTATGCCTATCACCACGGATGCCCAGGGACGTCATCATCGCCGCACACTTGACATTGTGGGCGTGCAACCTGGTGGAGGACCACGGGCCTTGGTCGATGTTGTTGTTACGGAGGCCTGAAAAAGTCCAGCATCGACGGACATCGCTGGCCACGCAGTGGGTGGTGCCGAACAAAGAGTACTGTAAGCCGCAGCACTACTCCGATTACCCCCACTGCGATCAGCTCCTGGCAGCGGCAGTCGACATTTCTGGCTGCTTAGGTCCTCATTTCCACACTCTCTTTCATACTATTGCCAATCTAGGCTACACACGAAATGCAGATGTGTTCCCGGCTGAGATGGGCTTGCCAGCTGCATATCTGTCGTTCTTGCGACGACGAGTTTCAGCCTGTTTGCAGCGTGCTTGGGCTAATGCTTTGCACCAGAAAGCTGGGCGAACTCTACTTGGTGGCAGAAGGGCTACGTATCTGCCATCTAGTATTCAAGCATCGATTAGCGACCTTTATGTCTTGACCCGTGGTTACTGAGCGGGTAATCTGCTGTAGGTTATGTAGGTCTTCAGATGTGCTTGCCTTTGTACTTGGCCATTTGGCCTTTGTTCATTCCAAATACACGAAATTTTTTCCTATTCCGGTAGCTTGGCAAATGTCGTCACATTGTGCGGACAGAGGTAGGACATTCGTGGTGCCCGCCACGTCCAGGAATCGGCCATTGACCGTCCTGATCGACACCATTACCACGGTCCGCCGCAGTGTCTTCGATAGTTGCCGCTGCTTCACGATCCTGCCGCGCCTCTGCGCATCGTCTTCGGCGACGAGGACAAGACGACCGTCTCAACATCGACGGCAACGTTGGAGATGGCCCTAGACGGATTCCTGGGACCCGTCAAGGCCAGAGTGGTCCCCCAGCACCTGTTCGACGTGGTGCTGGGCATGGACTGGATGGTAAAGCACGACGTCTCCTGTCACGCACAAACCAAACGCATAACCGTGGGCGCCTCGCCCCACCGGGCCTGCCGGGTCACATCTCCAGCGGCCACACCCGGCGGCCCTCAAGTCCTTGCGAGGCTAAGGGCCCAATCAGGTTGTCCCGCTCCGCAGCGTCTGACAGTGGCCAACGGGCGCGCGCTGGTCTCCACTGCATGCAGCCGTCGGACCGCGCTGCGGCATTGGCACACACGGCCCCGCTTGTGGTCAGCGCAGGCCGGGCAGACGACGCGGACGACATGGGCAACGACAACACGGCGTCCAGAGAGGCGCCTAGTGACGACGCCGTCCTCCGACACGGAGCAAAGAAAGCGCTGGCTCCGCTGTCCGCCGATCTCAGCGGCGGCGCCCCGCAGACGTGGGCGCCCAAGGTGCGCCACGAGATCGACACGGGCGACGCGCTGCCGGTAAGACTGCCGGAGCGACGACGCTCTCCGGCGAGGCCCACACCATCCGCCAGCACGTCGACGACATGCTACGGAAAGGCGTCGTGCGCCGCAGCTGCAGCCTGTGGGGCTCGCTCCCAAGCCCGACGGCAGCTGGCGGTTCTGCGTGGACTACAGGAAGCTGAACGACGTCATCAAAAAGGACTTGTACCCGCTGCCGCGCATCGACGTCCTGCTCGACAAACTGGGCGGTGCGCCACTTCACGACCACGGACTTTTCCGCGGGCTACTGGCAAATCAAGCTCGCGGCCGGGGATGCGGAGAAGACCGCCTTCCGCACGCCGGGGGGGCACTATGAGTTCGTGGTCATGCCGTTCGGACTCACCAACGCCCGGGCCACCTTCCAGCGCCTCATGAACGAGCTGCTGGGCGACCTCGGCGGCTTCTGCCTCGTGTATCTGACGACATCGTCGTGTTCTCCAGGACGGCCCACGACCACGTCAACAACGTCGGCGTTGTGGGCCAGAGGCTGCGGGACGTGGGGCTCCGTCTCAAGGCGACCAAGTGTCGCTTCGCGCAACGGGAGGTAAAGGTGCTGGGGCACGTCGTCTCCCAGCAGGGCGTCAGACCCGACCCAGCGAGGGGGGCGGCGCTGCAGTGGCTGTTCGACACTCCCGACCCCAAGGGCCGCGTCGCTCGCTGCATCTTCGCGCTGGCGCCCTACGCGTTCGACATCCGCCACCGCCCGGGCACCAGCAACATCACCGGCGACGCCCTGTCACGCGCCTACCAAGCGGTACAGAAAGGGCTCGCCCATTGAGGATATGGGCTGGAAAAGCCAGCCCAAAAAAGAATGAACAAAGTAGGAGAAGGGTACAGCTTCCCGACCCAGCGGCCGTCCGCACCGGCCAGGCGACCGACCCGTGGGTCCAGGCAGCCCGTCAAGCACTTGCTGACCCTGCCGGCGCAACCCCGGACTTGCCCCCATCCTTCCCCGCCTTCTTCTCCCCGCCTCACGATGGTCGACGACACCCTGCTCCTCACTCGTACCTACTGAGTGGTCCATCCTCCCCCGTTCTGCTATAGCCTCTTCAGGCCCTTAGTAGCTGCTTAGCTCGTAGATTGGCCCCTTCGAGCCTTGTCTTCGGGCTGGCTTCTCACAGCCCTTGCCCCCAATTGGGAGAGCCACTTTTTCGTTCTACCGCGGACCGGACGGCCGGCTCCGGTGAGAGCCCAGAAATGAATGGACAATGGTAGGTCGTCCCCGCAGCGCTGCGGGCGGCGTACCTCGCTGCCCACCACGACCACCCATTGGGCGGCGGCCACCTGGGATTTCACAAAACCCTGGACAAGCTGCGCGCCGCCTGCTTCTGGCCGCGCATGCGCTGGGACGTCTACAACTACGTCGCCAGCTGCCGCGCGTGCGGCACGCGGAAGGACCCGCCGGCTCCGGCGCGCTCCAGTCCTATCGCGGTGCACGCGCCGTTCGAACTCGTTGCGTGCGACATTATGGGGGAGGGGCCACAGGTATGTTGTGCTTGCCACCGACTACCTGACCCGCTGGGTGCTCGGGGCGACTCTGCCGGACGCCACCGCCGACAGCGTGGCCATGTTCCTAAACCGGGACTGGTTTGCCAACGCGTGTCCTCGGAGGCTCCTGACGGACCTCGGCCCCACCTTCACCGGCCAACTCATGGAGCGCGTGTGCAGCTGGGCGTCTGACAAAGCTTCACGACGCCCTACCACCCACAAACCGACGGGCTCGTAGAGCCGGCTCAACCGTACGGTCAAGGACATGGTGGCGAAGTATGTCGACAACAAACATGACAATAGAAGAATGCGGCTGCTGATATTAACAGAGCGGCTGTGAAAGCCAGCCAGATGCATACAGGTGTTCATGACGGAGCCACAGGCTAGGCAGCCAGGGCGCTCTTAGTAACCCCGTGTCAGCAGTAGGAAGTCAGACAATTGGGACCACTACCTACCGCTGCAGCTGGCCGCGTACGACTGCGCGGATCACGAGAGCACCGGCACGTCGCCCTTTCGCGCGCTGTAAGGGCGGCGCCCGGTGCTCCCGGCATCACTGGGGCTGCCACCGCGCGGCCGGCCGACAAGCGAGGACCTGCAGTGGGAGCTAAACCTGCGCTATAGCCTCCCCATCATCAGGGCGGAGGTGGCGGAGCGGTTGCGCCACGCCCAGACCCGGCAGGCCCGCGGCTACACCCGGCGCCACGCCGACCGCGCCTCCCAAGTGGGGGATCAGGTCCTCCTGCACATCCCCACCCGGCGGGTAGACCTGGCGACAAAGCTCATGCCCCGTTGCCACGGGCCCTGCAAGGTAAAAGCGCAGCTTGGGCCCGTCTTCTACCGCTGCTGAGCGCTGAAGCGATTCTCCCCGTCGCTCTTGTCGCAAAGCTCTCCTTGCGATCAACATGGCCAGCCGAGGCCAAGACATCTCAAATCATGAGAGAGAGAGAGAGAGAGAGAGAGAGAGAGAGAGAGAGAGAGAGAGAGAGAGAGAGAGAGAGAGAGAGAGAGAGAGAGAGAGAGAGAGAGAGAGAGAGAGAGAGAGAGAGAGACAGACAGGCCGACGCTTTGCACCTGCGTGCTGGCCGTGCTCTCGCTTTCGCTCTCGCTCTGGCCCTAGCCAGGGGACCNGGGGGGGGGGGGTGGTTGTTTGGAGCTGTGGAGTCTCACGGGGTCCAAGCAGCCCTCTGCACACGGAGGCTGGCCTCTGAGGCTTTGCAGGTCGCCGGAAGCAGTATTGCGAGATGAGATTGACAGCCGGCGTTATGATTTTTTGGGACTGAAGCCGACCAAATAATTTCCTGTGAGGTCCAACCGCCTCAGAGCTGCAGGACTGCGATTCGGTGGGAGTACATCTGGCAGGTATGAAGGGAAGCCTCCCTCGACGTGATTGGCAGAGGCATCGCTGCCAACGACCACACCACATTGGTAGCAACCATGCTGCTGTCAGCAACTCCCATCTACAATTCTGCACAGATGATGGCCCCTAAGATGGCTGCAAGTCTGTTTGAATGCACAAGAACCTCAAGGAGGAGCCAGCTGAGCCCTCAGGAAACAATTTGGCATACAATGTCTGCAGGTCTTGCAGAAACTGAAAGCCAAGGTCAAGGATGCCATAAAAATTGTTCCCCGCTATATTACTCATTTCTGTTTAGCATGGACGGGCCACAAAGCCACGAGCTCATCCTTCACTGTTAAGGCATTCTCTTGCTCTGTGGTCAGTTTAGGGTTATGCTCCAAGTTACAACTGTGCAACTTACAAGCCTTGCAAGTAGTGCGATCCAAATAACCTCCTGGAAAGAAACCCGTCAAGTTGTTGAACGAAATGTCACTGCAAATGCTTGGACGGTACCACTAAGGTCAGCTCGGATGCATCTCCGGCTCTGCAAGCAGCAGCCTATTGTCCGACGCAAGCGTGTCAGCGTGCCCGGCAGCTTATACTTCCCCTTCGAACCTTGTCAATTCTTTTCGGGCTGGCTTCTCACAGCCCTTGCCCCCTTTGGGAGAGCCACTTCTTCCTTATACTTGCAGCTCTGAGCATGCCACTCCTAGGAGCGGAGATGGAGGCTTGCAGGACGTACAAGATTGTGAGGCTGAGGAGCCAGGCCACATCATTGACCTCGCCAGAGAGCTTGTTGTGTGCGACCTGTCTATCGTGGCAGTGCAATATTAGTCTGTCACCACTTCGGGTGTTGAGCTCGACCAAGCCCATGCCAAGACATCCAGCAGCCAGATGCACAGCAGCACGTCTGACCAGCGGCCAAATGTGAGAAGCATGATGCTGCTCATAATAACAAGGCTGTTCAAGCCAAGGAAAGCGGCAACATGGAGGGCTTGGCCCGGCATGAGGGGTCAAGCAATGCCGTGAAACTAAAAAGGTGCGCAGCCAGCTTACACTTTCGAAAGCTTTTACAGGTTTGCATAATCGAGAAAGGGAAACGGACAAGTAAGATCGTTGTAGTCCAGGTTGCTGCAAAATGGTGCAATTGAAAATAAGAACTTGGACAAAATATCTTCAAGGTTTTCAAACGCACGAGAAGAGCTACATTCGTCTGTGAGGTGAGTTTTTTGTGAGTTGGTGGCAACTGACAGAGTGACTAGATTGGAGAGGCGAGTGATGCTGTCTGGTATTGCGCCTGTGAGATTGTTGCAGTAGAGGTGGCTGAGTGCAAAATGCACAGACACCCACAGCGAATGTTTTAAGGGCTTGACAAAGGACACAACACTTGCCGTCAAAGGTGTCACTAACAATCTGGCAGTAAACTCAAGAAGTGGTGATTTGACAGAGGTGGGCCTCGGGAGCACCTCAACATACGAGCACAACCCTCCACCAGTCACGTGAAGGAATGACAATCTCAGATAAGTAGCCTAAAGCTAGCACTGATGCCCCAGTTGTGGTCCTCCTCATTTCCCCGTTACCAGGACTCTTGTAAGGCTTGGATAGGCCTCCCTCTTAAATTTCATGCGCTCCGCGCCTTCTTATCACATGTAGATAACTCAAGCTTTATGTCTTCAACTTGTATCATCTGAGGCCTGCAAAACCCAATTCGGAACTAGTGGACCCTCCGCGAATGACCAGGCCTGCCGTTCGGTGCTGCCTTCCGCTCAGTATAGCCGTCCACGTCTCCGTAGAGTGCGAGGCTCGATCACACGGCCCGTGTGCTCGCTGTCTACGCTCCGCCCAGTGCATTGCCGCACCACGCGCAAGACTCGCTTCCGGCTGGTGGTCAGCCTTTGCCGGGCGGGATTAGGCCCGCCGGGTCGCAACCATTCATCCTCCTCTGCCAAGCTTACCTGGCGCAAATGTCAATCACTTAAGCCTTAGACTGCTATTTTGATCCTTGGCGGCTTCTAAGTGCATCTGCTATGCTTTGGATCCCATTGAAAAGCAAATCAGTCCAGTTGAGGCTGCAAAGCTACGTTGCTGCACTGCACGTTACATGTACGCGAGGGGTTGTAATGACGGCAGGTCCATCAAGATTGCGGATTGCAAAACTTGCTATGCGGCCGCCAGCATTGACCAACGTCTGCACTAGAACCAAATTTCCCCGCAATTCTCCTCCTCCAACAGCACCTGGATTTTATTTTTTTGATGGGCATTGGATGTATAACGTTAATGTCTGCCTTGATGGTAAGTTTATTGGTTGCAGCCGAAAGTCGTAAATCCATACATCCAACAAAAGCTCGTGGTAATCGGAGAATTCTGCCAATTCTGCCAGCTGAACTGCCAGCAGCGCTTGTGCCAGCAGCGCACAAGCACTTGTCAGGGTACGCCACTTGTTCCATAACAACACAGTAAACTTGCAGGAATTGTATTTGTTGCACACCCTTCACGTCTTTTTTCTTGCTGTACCTGTCAATTCAGGATATACGAGAAGACATGGCAATTATGGCGTATTTACACATTCCATCTGATATTGGCGCACAACTCTTCGCATGTGCTGTAGTTGTATTTGCATGTCTTCGTCCAACAAGATGCGCTTCACGCCAGTATTCATCATGAACTTCATTACGCACTGTATATACTGTGTCGTTGTTGGGAGGTCCATCATAATTTAGTCCGTCTAGGTGCACGAGCCTAATGTTTCCATTATCATCATCTCCATACTTTATGCTAGAAATATGAGCCACAGAACATAGCATGTTACTTCGTGTTCTTGTTAGACAGCCTGCAACCAGTACTTCGAGACTTAGCAATACGAACAATGGGTTTTCTTCATTGTTTTGTGCGCTTTAGCTGCCCTTTTTGCCAACAGTTTCCCTCGATATTGTCTAGAAACGTCGGAAAAAGTTTGCGATACTCCCATGCTAAGATGTGCAATTTCCTTATACTCTCACCATCACAAGGATCTTGGGAACTTCTCACTTCACTGCTAATAAGTGTGCCAGCCTCGTTGCGACTGTAGATACTCCTGCGTCCACATGATACATCGTCCGCAGTAGCAGCATCCACGCTAATATACCTTTCACTCACATAGTATATTCTTTAACATCCTCGAGTATATCTCTTGATTAGGGCTATATCGCAAAAAGAACTGCCATAATTTAAGACCAACATTTCCCATGCTCTACTTAGTAAATTAGGTGGTAGCATATCCCCCCTAATTAATCCTGCTTTCCCAAGGACTTGACTTGTCGCTTGTAAAGCAATTTCTTGCGAGTACGTCATAAAATCTCTCGTGTTCTCTGTTCAAGTATTGCCGTATCTCTAAGAGGTATGTCTTCATAGGCTGCAGAAAATTCATTTATTGTTGTTGTCCCTATGTCTTTGTCTACAGTATTCGTATTATGTTATTCCTGATGTTCTTTGCATATTTCCTACAAAGTCGTGCGGCCATACTACGTTACCTTTCAAAGCTTTCATAGTCGTCCCTTATGGGCCACCCTATACCTACCCGCTTATGCTCACTGCTACTATGTTAGCCATCACAGTTATGTGTGAGAATGTTGTTAGCAACGGTGAAGGGTCGTATAATAAAGTGTCATTGATAAGGCTTTCGTTTTTTCTCCATTCGGTTGTCTATTCAGCCTTACTTTCTGCCTTATTGGGGAGTATATGCCATGAAGCTGTTCCGCGCATTGCCTCTTTCTGCAAAGTGTCCATCTTGCAAAGTGCTTCAACTCTTAAGCAGGAATACTGGACAGCAGCCATCTCTCTTGTAGGAGCTATATCTAGAGGCATTGCATCTTGAATGTACACATCCATGGCAGCATCTGCATTAACGACGAGTGCCTTGGACCTCTCGATTGTCATGCAGCTCTCGTATTCTCTTATCGTTCTCGCAACTAGCTAAGCATCTGGGCTAGCATATACAGGCACCAATCCCCTACCTTCTATTGGCGCTAATAAGAGATCATCTTTGGTGTCGTACCTAATTATCGTAAAGTCTGTGTCTTCATTTCCCGTTATCTGTTTAAATGCATCGCGGAGAGGCCTCCTCTTTATCCATATATGTATGTGCTCAGCACCATATTGAAGATGCTTGCACGTCGGCCATGTACTAATCACCAGTCAATCTATAGCGCAACGCAACCGTAAAAGACTTTTGAGGATGCGAGTTGCCCGCGGGTTGCAGAATTATTGTACAGATTCAAAGTGAGTTTTGCCGCACCCCAGCAATCCGTTGCGGCAGCACGATGACCAACCCGGACTCCGAGCTTGCCACCGACGTTGCCTTCATCCGCTCGTTCTACCTGCGTTTTGCACTGTGCTGTCGCGTTTGGACGCGCAGAAGAACAAGCACAAGAGGGTGCCGTCGCCAGTGACAATGACGCCGGGGCCGCAGGTAGAGATTTACCAATGCTTCACGGTCCAACTTATCGTAGTAAAGAGGGTACAACTGTTGACGTCTTCTAGTAATGCGTAACACTAAGGTCTGCGCTACTTGTTGCTTGATTCTGCATTCTGACATCATTTACGTTGTGCTAAATCTCTCATCCCTGCAACTATTGCAGGTTTGAGGTCGTCATTTCTTAATATATACGTATATATCTATATAAGCAAATAATGCTAATAACAGCACGTTGCTTGTGCGCCAATCCAAATAGGGGTGCTCTGTGCATTGATGTTATACCATGTGCACTGCCCATTTGTCTGTGATAGTCCCGTACTAACCAGATACACCCCACCATTAGGCGTATAAGGTACATTTAAATTGCATGCTATCCCTGTTATGATTTTATACTGAGATGGGCATTGTAGTTGGAAATTGTAAGACGAATGGGCACCTATTGTAGTATGAAGACCGCCTGCAGGAGAATATGTGAGATTGCAGTTGGACACTGGTACTGCAGTTGTTCCACGGGCAACAGCCATGCATAGCAAGAGAGAGATGAGAACATGCGTCATCTTCACGTTGTTGATGTGCCTCGTACGACAGCGCTCCATGCCTTCACACCAACACACACTGAGGGGCCAAGTCAGTGGAGGGCGTAGACACACCGCCGAGACAATACTGCCACAATACACTGAGCAAGCTGGTGCCCCAGGCAAGCAAAGCAATCATGGGAGCGCGCGAGTCATATCCCCAAAAAGCAAGGCAGCACGCGCAACTGAGGGAGCGGCCAGAGATGGAGTACGGACCAGCCTCTGGCACAAAGACAGATTTCGCCGCCCATCGGTGGTCGCTTTCACCTCCTCAACAATCAAGTAGGCAATCCGCTGACTGCAGGTGGTTACGCAGGCGAAATACTGACCTGGCAATTGCTGCCGGCGGGGTGGAGGATCACTTGACATTAGCCGACTCCCGTCGCGTGGATGCAGCCAGCGATTGAACGACGGTATCGATTGGCCCGCCGATGAAGATCCACCCATTGCATTCTGGCAAGGGGTCACCAATCACAAGAGATCAGTCAGTGCCAGAGCATCAGAAGAAACCTTGCATTGCCAGCTGCATCATCACAGTAATACGAGGCTAGCCAACACAAGGACATCTCTGATACCAGATGTGTCGTCCTGATCCGTATTACACGCAGTCAGGGGTTAGTACGTCCTGATTGGAGTTCGGACCTAGGTTGTTATGGGACCACCCCCTTACAGTGGAACGCCAGCGTATACTGCACGGGTCTGGCTTTACGAGCTGTCCCGGCATGAGAGGCGGCCATAGCACTTACAGAGGGCCGGCGATGTCCGCAGCGACGAGCCGCGGCGACGGGCTGAGCAGCAGACGGCAGCAGCAGGGCTGTGGCGGCGGCTGCGGCAGCGGGCAAGCAGGCCTGTGCCTCCATCTGGGCGTCACTGGTTCGACTATGACAAACCTGGCCTTGACCTGCTACTTAAGGCGTTCCCTCTGCCCCCCCTCTCCCGAGGGTGTGATGAGCCCCAAAGCCCCAAAGAAGAAGGGCTCGCCCATTGAGGATAGGCTGGAAAAAGCCAGCCCAAAAAAATAATGAACAAAGGACGAGAAGGGGCCAGGGGAAGCACTACGAAATACCAGCACAAGAAGAAGCTAAGCAGCTACAAAGCACTCAGTGACGCCTGCTCAGCAGCCTCAGGTCAGAGAGACTGGGTTCAAAGCTCCCAAAGCTCCCCTGGAGGCGCGGACCCGACAGTGGGGATTCGGATCCAGGGTAGATGCGGATCCAGGGTGAGCGCGTGCGGCGGCTGGCGCGTGCCACTCGTGGCGTAGGAGAAGAAGCAAGCGCGGCCAGATGTACTGGTGGCTGGGAGAGGCCAGCCCAAAGGAATTGACAGGCGTAGACGGAAGGACTGGCGAAGAAGGAGAGCAAGCGCGGCCAGATTAACTGGTGGCTGGGAGAGGCCAGCCCAAAAGAATGGACAAGGTCTGAAGGAGGACTCGCCCACAGAGGATGGGGGGCTGGGATAGGCCAGCCCAGAAAAGAAGGGCTGTAGGACGATGCCACGTGTCCGCACAGAGGTGAGGGAGGGCAGGGTGAGCAGCCGTGGGCCCGGAGCGTCGGTGCCGGCCAGCCGCCCCTGACGAATGGGGATGCTGGCGCGCGCCGCGCGAGCGGGCTGGATGGCCGGGCAAGTGGCCCGCCCACGTGCGAGTCTCGCCCGTCCTATAACACCCTCGCCAGGATCCACCCGTTCACGGGAGGATCTTTTGGGCCGCACGGGGCGTTTCGGAGGAGGTCGTGCGTGCCGGTCCGCTCCCCTCCCTGTGTGGCGACCTCTACCTGCCGACTCGTAATTAGTGAGTGGGTCAGCTTAGCAGGTGGTTTACATCTATCAATGTGCTTGACTTTGTACTTGCCACTCAGGCCCTCCATCGCTCATAACACACTCCACTTCTCCCCTGTAGGGAACATGCGGGATGGAAGGGTGGTGACGTCTTCCGAGATGGGAAAGGGAGAAAATAGCGGGGAGTGGCCCGCCCAGGTGCGGGTCCCGCCCGTCCGAATATCCTCGCCAGGATCCACCCGTTCACGGGAGGATCTTTGGGCCCGCACGGGGCGTTGCGGAGGAGGTCGTGCCTGCCATTCCGCTGTGGCGACCTCTACGTGCTGACTCGCGGTTAGTGAGTGGGTCAGCTTAGACGCAGGTAATTCACATCTATCAATGTGCTTGATTTTGTACTTGCCACTCAGGCCTGCCATCACTCATGACACACGCCACTTCTTCCCCGTAGAGATAATGGGGAATGGGAAGGGTGGTTAGCTCCCATTTGCTGTAGTCTCTTGCACAGCTGTATGGTTTTCTCCCCCTCTTTAGCGCCTTCCGCCCCTCTGGACCTTGTCCAATTTTTCTGAGCTGGCGCTTACACAGCCCTCCCCCCTTTCTGAAGAGCTCAACTCTCACCCTCGGACCCCTGGACGTTGCCCCAGCAGAAGCGGTTGCTATATCACTACTGCAGCCCCATCCTTGAAGAAGTGGCACTCCCCATCCTTTGCCTTCCCCTCCTTTCTTGCTCCGCCGGCAGCCGGGCTTGGTAATCCACAGCATTCGTTACACCTTGCATCTTCGTGCTCGTCGTGCCCTGGCTCCAGCTTCAGAGTACCAGGCGGGGCGACTCCTCCTGACTTCATACTCACCTATATGCGGCTGCATGCTAGGGATACCCGAAAAGCTATCCTTAGTGGTCTCTTGCTTTCCTGCTTGATATGCGGCTAAAGGGTTCTTAAAACATTGTGCACTCTTTTGTGGGCTGGCTTTTTCAAAGCCCTCGCCCTTCCTTGGCAGTGCCGCTTCTTCAGCCACTTGAAGAGCTGTGGTTTATCACTTTCTGGCCCTTCAGGCCTTGCATACACCTTGCACGGCCATTGCCCCCTGTTGGAAGAACTCTCTTCCCAGTCCACACGTTTTTCTGCTGTCCTTTTGGACTGTTCTTGCTTAGGCTAATGAGAGAAATAGAATTGCAGAAGTCTGCGATGTACAATCGGAGAGTTTCAGCTTGTGGTTGTTGGCCAAGGGGTAGTGGGTGGCTATTCAAAAATAGCCGCTGATCGTGCAGTATGATTTATCCTTTCGGGTTGGGGCTTGCTTGTATATCTTCTGTCCGTTCTTTTGAGCTGGCCGCCTGAAGCTAGTGGACTTGTTGTAAGAACTCTTTCTCTCATGACCATTGCTTGGTGCATGTGCATACAGCCCCTCCTACGACTCTGCTACCACAAACATTTAAAGGTGACCATCCCCCAAAGACGGTTTGTTGGTGGCTTCATGTGCATACTGTGAGGGGGAAGAAGCAGGCAGGCGAAATGGCAAATTGGTGACTCCATTGTCAAGTCACGCAAAAGGGCAAAGCTTGTATCAGTGCTAGACCTGCTAATAGTCGTGATTGGAGGTCTATGTTGCAAACATCGCATGCAGAGCATAATGCTTTTCTTGCGCAGGTACTGGTAGATTGCAACTACAGTGGGCCCGGAGGTGGAGTAATCAAGTACTTGGCGCAATCACTGTACGACCTCTGGTGTGCTGGCATGTTGTCCACCGTCACATTGATGCAACTGGAATAGATATAGGCGAAGCTCGCCGTTCTGGCTCCGGATGAGAAGCTGGTATTATAGTTGTCTGCTAAGTCAACGAATGTCAAGTTGGGCAGAGATGCAGAGCCCTGTGGCACATCACCTGTCAGGTCATCCCCTGTCGTGCTTCTGCTGCTGCTGTGCTGCGCTCACCACATGCAGCTGCTACTCCTGCTGCGTTGAGAGGGACAAAGAATGCGTCCCCTCCATATTGAGACTCCTCCATGCTTGCACTGCCGCCTCCGCTGCCGCCTTCTTCTTGACCGCAGCTGCCGCCATCCTGGTGGCCTCCTGGAAGCGGGCGCGCCCTCCTCCCCCCGGGCAGCGGCGTGATTATTAGCGCTCCCAATCTACGCGGCGCTCACAATACCCGACGAGGTTTTCAGGACGGCGGTCCACCGGCTCCTGGCCTCCTCCCTCCCTGCCTCGTCGGGATCCAACAGTGCGAGTGCGGTGCCCGCCACGATGAACCTGCGACGCTGGCTGCACATCTGCTCCGCTGCGCGCACGGGGGCGAGCAACCCGGTACACACGACCTCCTGCGCGACGCCATGCAGGGTGTGGTCCTGGAGGCCGGCTACAAGGTGGCAGTGGAAAATTCGACAATTATGCCCATCCAGCGGGGCGCCGACGGACTGCTTCACACCCGACGCACTGACCTAGTTGCCATCCCGCTTGGCGGAGGTCCGCGTATCATTGCAGATGTGGTGACTGCAGATTGCATCGATGCCGCCAACCCCGTAAAATCGGCGACGCTCGCCGGGCACGCGGTCGCTTTGGCGGCTCGGAGTTAGGAGCGCAAGTATGCTGACCACCCCCCAGGCGATGACTTCGCGGCCCTGGCCATTGACGTTCACGGGGCCTTTGGCAGCGGCTGGTTGAATCTCCTCCAGCGCTTGCCCGGCAGGCCATCGAGCGGCGGCCGGGGTCGCCCGGCTTCAATGCTGCCGGCTCCCTTGCTCAGGTATTTCGAATGAGGCTGGCGGTCTCGCTTCAACGCTCTTTGGCTCATGCGTTCCACGCGCGCGCTGGCCGCGCCATGGCTGCTGCCTCAGGGTCTCGGCAAAGTGCCGCTTTCCTGCTTCGAGTTATTCTGATTTGCTGTTGCTCACTCGTGGCTACTGATGATCCATCTGCATCATTTCGAGTCTTGGTGTGTAATGTTGACTTTCCGGGCACTGTTTTGTGGCCCTTGAGGCCTGCGGCCGTTTTCCATTCTTTTCTAGGCTGGCTTTGCTAGCCCCTTTTTTTCTATGGGCGAGCCTTTCCTTCCGGCGCGGGCTCTGATTCTCTGCACATTTGGCCCAAGCCCTGCCTCGCTGCCGGCTCAACGCTCTATCTCCCCTCATCACTCAGTGGGCTCTGCCCAGCCGCTGGCACGCCGTTTAGCCCTCGACACGTTTTCGCTGCGTACAGTAGCCCGCCATGGCTGCTTGTTAACCATTCTGGACTTCACGGGGTGGCGCGGTGCCCACCCTGGCGCCCGGCGCACGGGTGCCTCGGTGGCACGGTGTCCACCCTGGCGCCCCGCGCACGGGGCCTCGGTGGCGCGGTGTCCACCCTGGCGCCCCGCGCACGGGGCCCCGGTGGCGTGGTGTCCACCCTGGCGCCTGGCCCGTGACCGACCTGGCCTCGCCAGGTAGTCGCGCACGTGGGGCCTCGGTCCGCAACATTGAGCCCTCAGGGTGGTAAACCCACCGGAAGCGGAATGATGCCGCTCGTTCAGCTCACCGAGCTTGCCGCCTCGTCAGTTGCTGTTGTCTGTAGAAGTACGTCAACGGGCAATGATCCAAGACTACTGAAAAGTCACACCTTCAAGGTATCCGATGGAGCAGTGGCAACCACAGGAGCAATGTCCTATGGATGAGCGGCAACCACAGGAGCAATATCCAATGGATCGATGCCAGATTTTAGGATACGTCCTGAACTTGCCTCCATTCACTGAGCACAATGCAGCTTGTCCACAACAAAGGCAGTGTCCTCAGAGCAAGAAACGTTCCGTGCAATGTGATTATTCAAAAACAAAATCCACCCCAAAATCCACAGCTCTTCAAAGTGGCTGAATAAGCGGCACTGCCAAAGAGGGCGAGGGCTTTGGAAAAAGCCAGCCCACGAAAGAGTGAACAATGTCTGAAGAACCCTATAGCCGTATATCAAGCAGGAAAGCAAGAGATCACTAAGGATGGCTGCTCGGTGACCCCTAGTAAGAACAAGTGCTCGCCCATCGAGAAGAGGGGCTGGCAAAGCCAGCCCAAAAGAAGAATAGACAATGTCCAAAGCCAAAGAAAGAGGAGCCGGAAGAAGTAAGCAGTCTAGTAAGCAGCTGCATATAGATGAGTATGAAGTCAGAAGGAGTCGGCCCGCCTGGTACTCTGAGGCTGTAGCCAGGGCACGACGAGCATGCAGATGCAAGGTGTAACGAATGCTGTGGATTACCAAGCCGGGCTGCCGGCGGAGCAAGAAAGGAGGGGAAGCAAAGGATGGGGCTGCAGTAGTGAAACCGCGACCGCTACTGCTGGGGCAAAGTCCAGAGGCCCGAGGGTGAGAATTGAGCTCTTCCGAAGGGGGCGAGGGCTGTGTAAGCGGCAGCTCAGAAAAATTGGACAAGGTTCGAAGGGGCGGCAAGGCGCTAAAGAGGGGGAGAAAAGCACACAGCTATGCAAGCGACTACAGCAAATAGGAGCTAATCACCCTTCCCATTCCCCATCATCTCTACGGGGGAGAAGTGGTGTGTCATGAGTGATGGCGGGCCTGAGTGGCAAATACAAAATCAAGCACATTGATAGATGTGCATCACCTGCTGCTAAGTGCATCACTGCTAAGCTGACCCACTCACTAATCACGAGTCAGCACTTTGAGGTCGCCACACGGGGAGGGGAGCGGACCGGCAGGCACGACCTCCTCCGGAACGCCCCGTGCGGGCCCAAAGATCCTCCCAAGAACGGGTGAATTCTGGCAAGGGTATTCGGACGGGCGGGACCCGCACCTGGGCGGGCCCACTCCCGCTATTTTCTCCCTTTCCCCATTTGGGGATAGTTTTCCGGCAGCTAGTCTGTCGGATTTGAGGCTCCTCGCTCATAAGTACTGAGTGGTCCATCCTCCACCGTTGAAATATAGCATCTTCAGGCCCCTTAGTAGCTGCTAAACGCTTTTTTAGGCCCCTCCATCATTTGGCCCCTTCGAACCTTTGTCAAATTTTTTCCGGGCTGGCTTTTCGCAGCCCTTGCCCCCATTGGGAGTGCAACTTCCTCTTTCCCATCCCGGAAGACGTCACCACCCTTCCATCCCGCATGTTCCCTACGGGGGAGAAGTGGAGTGTGTTATGAGTGATGGGAAGCCCTGAGTGGCAAGTACAAAGTCAAGCACATTGATAGACGTAAATGTAGACCTGCTAAGCTGACCCACTCACTAACCACGAGTCGGCACGTAGAGGTCGCCACACGGGGAGGGCAGCGGACCGGCGCGCACGACCTCCTCCGGAACGCCCCGCGCGGGCCTAAAGATCCTCCCTTGGATGGGTGGATCCTGGCGAGGGTGTTATAGGACGGGCGAGACCTGCACGTGGGCACGTGGGCAGGCCACTTGCCCGGCCATCCAGCCCGGCCGCGGCAGCATCCCATTCGTCAGGGGCGATTGGCCGGCACCGACGCTCCGGGCCCACGGCTGCTCACCCTGCCCTCCCTCACCTCTGTCCAGACACGTGGCATCGTCCTACAGCCCTTCTTTTCTGGGTTGGCCTATTCCAGCCCCTATTATCCTCTATGGGCGAGTCCTCCTTCTACGCCACGAGCGGCACGCGCCAGTCGCCGCACGCGCTTACCCTGGATCTGCATCTACCCGAGATCCGCATCCCCTCTGTGGGGTCCGCGCCTCCAGGGGAGCTTTGGGAGCTTTGAACCCAGTCTCTCTGACCTGGGGCTTCTTAGCAGGGGTCACTGAGTGCTTTGTAGCTGCTTAGCTTCTTCTTGTGCTGGTTTTTCGTAGTGCTTCCCCTGGCCCCTTCTCGTCCTTTGTTCATTATTTTTGGGCTGGCTCTTTCCAGCCCCTATCCTCAATGGGCGAGCCCTTCTTCTTTGGGCTGCCCTCATCACACCCTCGGGAGAGGGGGGGCAGAGGGAACGCCATAAGTAGCAGGCCGAGGCCAGTCTCGGCTCCGTCGAACCAGTGACGCCCAGCTGGAGGCACAGGCCTGCTTGCCCGCTGCCGCAGCCGCCACCACAGCTCTGCTGCTGCCGTATGCTGCTCAGCCCGTCGCCGCGGCTCGTCGCTGGGGACATCGCCGGCCCTCTGTAAGTGTTATGGCTGCCTCTCATGCCAGGACAGCTCGTAAAGCCAGGCCCTTCCGCTGTGCAGTATACGCTGGCGTTCCACAGTAAGGGGGTTGTCCCATAACCCCCTAGGTCCGAACTCCAATCAGGACGTTCTAACCCCTAACTACGTGTAATTTGGATCAGGACGTCACGTCTGGTATCAGAGGTGTTCTTGTGATGGCTAGCCTTGTGATGATGCAGCTGACAATGCAGGGTTCCTTCTGATGCTCTGGCACTGACTGGTCTCTTGTGATTGGTGACCCCTTGCCAGATTTTAATGGGTGGATCTGCATCGGCGGGCCAATCGATACTGTCGATCACTCGTTGGCTGCATCCACGCAACGGAAGTCGGCCAATGTCAAGTGATCCTCCACCCCGCCGGCAGCAATTGCCAGGTCAGTATTTCGCCTGCGTAACCACCTGCGGTCAGCAGATTGCCCATTTGATTGTTAAGGAGGTGAAAGCGACCGCCGATGGGCGGCCAGTGTCAGAGGCTGGTCCGTACTCCATCTCTGGCTGCTCCCTCAGTTGCGTGTGCTGCTTTACGTTTTGGGGATATGACTCGCGCGCTCCCATGATTGCTTTGCTTGCCTGGGGCACCAGCTTGCTCAGTGTATTGTGGCAGTATTGTCTCGGCGGTGTGTCTACGCCCTCCACTGACTTGGCCCCTCAGTGTGTTGGTGTGAAGGCATGGAGCGCTGTCGTACGAGGCACATCAACAACGTGAAGATGACGCATATTCTCATCTCTCTCTTGCTATGCATGGCTGTTGCCCGTGGAACAACTGCAGTACCAGTGTCCAACTGCAATCTCACATATTCTCCTGCAGGCGGTCTTCATACTACAATAGGTGCCCATTCGTCTTACAATTTCCAACTACAATGCCCGTCTCAGTATAAAATCATAACAGGGATAGCATGCAATTTAAATGTTCCTTACACACCTAATGGTGGGGTGTATCTGGTTAGTACGGGACTATCACAGACAAATGGGCAGTGCACATGGTATAACATCAATGCACAGAGCACCCCTATTTGGATTGGCGCACAAGCAACGTGCTGTTATTAGCATTATTTGCTAAGACATATATATATATATATATTTGTTATAAGGAATCACGACCTCAAATGGGGTTTTGAGGAGATAATTGCAGGGATGAGGGATTCAGCAGAACGTAGATGATGTCAGAATGCAGAATCAAGAAACAAGTAGCGCAGACCATGTGTAAGCATTACTAGAAGACATCAACAGTTGTACCTTCTTTACAATTAAGTCGGACTGTGAAGCAAATGGTGGAAATTTACCTGCTGCCCAGACGTCACCGTCACTTGCGATGGCACCCTCTTGTGCTTGTTCTTCTGCGGATTAAACGAGACATAGCACAGCGCAAAACGCAGGTAGAACGAGCGGATGAAGGCGAGGTCGGTGGCAAGCTCGGAGTCCGGGTTGGTCATCGTGCTGGCGTAAAGAATTGCTGGGGTGCAGCAGAACTCTCACTTTGGCACTGTACAAGAACTCTGCAACCTGCGGGCAATGCGCATCCTCAAAAGTCTTCTACGCTTGCGTTACGCTATAAAGCTTGACAATGCTAGACAGCATTGCAGCACAGGCATTTGAAATGGGCGGAGACTCAGCCAGGGCTGCTGAGTGAAGTAGTAACTTGGAATTGAAGCACGATTTGCTGGACTACGACGTGTGATGGTGGCACTGTGCTACCATTGGAATTTGGCAACATACCAAGCCAGGTGACGCTCTTGCATTTCTTCTGTCCAGGCGTTACAGCACATGTAGTATGCATCTGAAGTGGCAGGTGTGTGTATATCCCGTGTCTGCCATTTGCAGGATCCCCTAGATTTCTAAGAAGACCACCTGCCATGGCGGCAGCCTCCCTAGCTGCTTCTCTCGCCAGGCTGGCCTCTCCATCTCATTCAATCGAGTTAAATCTGCAGTAATGCCCTGAGCCAAGCATCTTCAATATGGCGCTGAGTCCAGCATATGTTTAGAGAAGAAGAGGAGGTCTTTCCGTGATGTAATTGACAGATTTGCGGGGAATAAAGGCACAGACTTTACAATAACTAGGTACGACACCAAAGATGATCTTTCATTAGCGCCAATAGAAGGTAGGGGAATGGTGCCTGTATTTGTCAGCCCAGATGCTCAGCTAGTTGCGAGAACGATGAGAGAGTACGAGAGCTGCATGACAATCGAGAGGTTCAAGGCACTCAACGTTAATGCAGATGCTGCCATGGATGTGAACGTTCAAGAAGCAACGTCTCTAGATATAGCTCCTGCAAGAGAGATAGCTGCTGTCCATTGTTCATGCGTAAGAGTTGGAGCACTTTGCAAGACAGACACTTATAGAAGAAGCAATGCGCGGAACAGCTTCTCGGCATATACTCCCAAAAAAGGCAGAAAGTAAGGCTAAATGGACAACCGAATGGAGATAAAATCGTGAAAGAAGTATCAATGACACTTTAATGTACGGCCCTTCACCCTTGCTGACAATACTCTCACACATAACTGTGATGGCTAACATAGTAGGCACAGAGCCTAGGCTCATGTACCTGGACGGAATAGACTATGATAAACCTCACCAAAAAAACAACTCAGTCTATATAGTGCGTAATGAAATTCATGATAAATACTGGCGTGAAGCACGACTTTGGCTAAGGTCTATAAAATGCCTTCACATGTCCTCCAAATCCCGATTCGTTCTCTCGGTCTGACAATCTGTTTGGGGGTGGGAAGACAGTGGACATTGATTGCTTGGTGCCAACAAGCCTGCACGTCTCTTTCCAGAAGTGCCCCGTAAAGTGAGGGTCGCGGTCAGACACGATTCGCTCGGGAACTCTGTGCAGTTCCCGTACTCTATCCACGATCATACCAGCAAATTCCTTGGCTGACATCTTTGTGGTCGTTGGCACAAAATGTGCCATTTCACTCAGACGATGCACAAATTACAACAATGGCGTCACAGCCGTTCCGCGTCATCGGCAACTGGGTGACGATATCCATTAGTACAGCAGACCAGTTCTTTGGAGGAATCTCAACGGTTGGAGTAACCCGGCAGGCTTATAAGAGCGTGCCTTACTGCGCTGGCAGGTGGCACAAGTCTTCACAGAAGACTCCACTTGACTTTCCAGTCCGCCTAAAGAGAAGCTGGACAGCTTTCTTTGTCTTTCCTGTACCCGAATGACCACTATTTGGAGGCTCATGCAAAGATACTGCTGCGCAAGACATTGCAGTCAGGAACTACAATGGCGTCACTTCGCCACCAGAAGCCCTGGTGATTACCAGCGTGCGTGTATTGGCTTCACTTGCAAACCACGGGTCTGTGCCATACCCATCACAAAATACGCACATACAGCTCAGACAGGTTGGCGGTGAACTGTCGAGCAGCCCCACGAGTAGGCCGCACGTCTGCAGTCTGAAACCCTGAGGCGTGCAAGACAGCCGCCACAGCAGCCTCTGGGATATTTGCGGCTCACCGGGTCCGCATCATCCTTCCAGGGCGGTACACCCACTGTTGAACTTACGATTAAAACGGACCATTGCCCCGTTGACCTACTTTCACACGCAACAGCAATTGAGTAGGCGTCAAGCACGGTGGGCTGAGTGCATGGCCACATTCCGCCGCCGCCGCTGACTGGCGGGCGCTCGGCAGGGCCTGGGCGCGGGACGACGGCGGCGGCAGCGGCGGCGGCGGCGGGGGCGGCGGAAGAATGTGGCCATGCACTCAGGCCACCGTGCTTGACGCCTACTCAATTGCCGTTGCGTGTGAAAGTGGGTCAACGGGCAATGGTCCGTTACAACCGTAAACAAAACCTTCGACACCCTCGAGATAGCATCGCCACACACTTAGGGCGTGCACAACAGCAAGGAGCCCTTGCTCCCCGTAGTGTTGTTCAGCTCTGCTGGACGAAGCAGGCGACTCTCAAATGCTACGGAGTGACCCTCCTGCAAGAGGACGGCACCAATGCCGATCAAAGAGGCGTCACATACTACTTCAAATTGCACGCCTTCTTGGAAGAAAGCAGCGATGCCAAATTGACTGGTGGCTGTGAGAGGCCAGCCCAAAGGAATGGACAAGGTCTGTAGGAGCCGAATGGCGCAGAAAGCAAGGCAAGGCCAAAACGGGTGGATGCACCAGACCCGTTAATCTCCTCGAATGCCCTCTGGCATTCGGACGTCCACACCCAGCTGACGTCCTTACGAGTGAGCTTCGCAAGAGGAGATGCCATAGGTTCGTATCCTTGCAGGAACTTACGGAAGTAGTCTGCAAATCCCAAGAAGGAACGCAACTGTGGCACATTCCGTGGCACTAGCCAGTCCGTCACTACTGCAGTCTTTTTGAGGTCGATGCGAACCCCGTCTTTGCGCACAACATGCCCTAGAAGTGCAATACGTGATCCTCAGGCGTTTACTGAACACCAGTATGTCATCCATGTAAACCAGCACGAAGTCATAGAGCAGGGGGCCAAGGACTTTCGTCATCACAGTCTGAATTGTGGCAGGTGCATTGCTTAAACCAAAGCTGAGCACCTTGAATTGGTAGTGACCGAGCGGCGTATGGAACGCTGACTTCGGAACATCCTCAATTGTGGTACAAATTCGGTGATGCCCGCTTTGCAGATCGAGGGAGCTGTACACATTAGCTCCCGCGAGACGATCGAAGAGGTCGTCATTTCGAGGCAGAGAGTACCGGTTCTTGACAGTGAGCTTGTTCAGAGCTCGATAATGGATGCACATTCGAAGACTACCATCTTTCTTCTTCACGGACAGGATTTGGTGCACCATACGGCGACTTGGGAGGCTCAATGTTCCCTTTTCGTAGCAGTTCCTCCGGTTGGGACTGCACCTCCCGAATTTCGAGAGGACTCAGTCGGTACGTAGGACGGTACGGTGGTGAAGCGCCGGGCTCCGATGGAATGGTATGAGCCACGCCTCGGTCCGAAGGCAAACCGTCTGGAAGAGCATCCGGGAACACATCCAAAAACTCCGCCAACACTGTCAAGAGCCGCACCATGTGAGGCCACATTACTCACTACTACTGAGTCAGGGGTGGGTTCATCTTCATCACCAATAACAGACACACAGCCGAGGTGGGTTCTGCGTGGAAGGACCCTGTTAAATTGCAGAACCGACAGCTGACTAGAGGAGCCTGTCACGAGAGATGTTTCATGGGGGACGTCTTCGTACAGTTACGAAACGACGAGCACCCCGTCGGCCCGAGCAAGTCTGTGCGTCAAAGTCGAGGAGGGCCGCGGTAGCACACAACCAGTCATCGCCCAACATCACAATATAGCCCAGTGCCAATTCAATGACATGGCAAGACACAACCGTCTTATGATGTTGCATGCATACAGGGGTTTCACACAGGCCCATGTCTTAGGCACTTCGGCACACTTGGCCAGTGTAGCTTGCGAGATACAAGTGGGGTTTACAAATCCAACCATTGTTACTCATAAATTTTCAACTGACATAGGAGACCGAAGCCCCCGTATCTATAAGGATCTGCGCTGGCTGATTGGCCGCCGGTCCAGAAGACAACATAATTGGCGCGACAGCGTTGAGTGCCGAGGCACTTACTACCGCAAGAATATACAAAACGAGCAGTTTAGGAGGTTTTGGAAGAAACGACTTCCCTTCCGTACTTCACGTGGAGGTGGCCCGCCTTTTGGCGACACAACAAGGCCAGCCCCTTTGGAGGTAGAGCATTTGCACCGCAACTGCATGGCACAGTAAAGAATACCAGCTCTTTAGTACCGCATCAATTGTCCAGCTCAAATACATGTTTGCAGTTTCCTGCAACTGATTAGAAGGAACCCATACAACAAGGGGGCCTTCGGCCACCAGCGCTTGCATAAGCCCATGCACAGAGCAAAGTAGTGGCACAACAGACTTTGGACATACTCGCCCTACAAGTTCAAACAGCCTTGTCACACCATGCCGCTGCATTACACATTAGGGGGATAAGGAAAGGCACTCACTCTTGCCTTTACCCTTGTACTTGCCCTTTGGGCGTGAGGAGGATGGCGTAGACGACGTTAGAGGTTTTGTCGGCCGTGGCCACTCCCGTATATGGTTCTTCTGACCGCAACGGTAGCATGCCCAATCTTTCTCAGGGACGAACTTCGATTTCCCCTTGGGCACTACCAGCAACCGAGGCGGCTGCCGAGGTCTACCACCGTAGCCGTTCCTAGGCTTGAAGCGCTTCACAACCGAAGGCACCGGCGCGTCACGGTCCTCACCACGCAGCAAGCGCTTTTCGTAGGGTAGCCTCCTTAGCTTCACACTTTCAAACCCTACTCTTACAACCATGTCCTCGTATTCTGCAAGACAAGGGTTGCTCAGTAGCAATTCAGGCAGCGTGGCAACGACATGCACACATGTCGTGAGATATCTCGTCGGTGGTCCATTTGTTTCGTTCTGACAAGGATGGTGACGTGGCGGTATACGTGGACGTAACAGGTGGACTCACATGTGCTCTAGTGTGAATGAGTCGCAACCAAGTCACCTCCGGCTCCACGTCTGTCAGGAAGGATGCGCCCCAATCTGGCTCGGCGTCCGAGCACCATCCAATCCGCCGCCGTGCTCCCCTGCAACGGCAAGCAGCCCCTATCCTGCCACCCGAACTGCTCAAATGAAGCCCAAAGAGAAGCCGAAAAGCCCTAAGGCCCGCTTCGATGGGTGTGACCCACTTTGACGAGTAAGGGCGGGCACCGGCCAGGCTAGCGGCGGATAAAGGTAAGTACTGGTAGAAATTACAGTCTCGGGCTCCACTGGCCTTTGAGACGGTCTCAGGCTACACTGGCCTTGAGACCTGGGGTGCCATAATGGGCAAAATGGCCAGCCCCCAAAAAGCAATGTAATTCTTTGCCTGACCGATGATAAGGGGTGCGGAGGGTCGGGGCCGAGCAGTCCACTCGGTCCACTCTTTTGCTCTGGCCAGAACTGCCCCCAGCGCCGCCGCCGCCGCCGCATTGCGGTCGGGCGGCTTCGCTCCTGTCGGGACACGCAGGATGGCGTGGGCTCACAGGGGGGGCAGCCGCGCTGCTAAAACGCCTTTACCCCGGGTGACTCCGCCGCCGGTCGTGTCAGAATTGGTGACACAGGTAAACCACGAAACATCGTGTTTGAGGTGCAGAAATTGAGCATTGCCTCGATCTGCTCTGAGGCTGTTGACCCCTTGCCGTGTGGATGTGCACTGGGCTCTCGGATCCCAGTGGCTCGACCTGCTAGCCAGGCTTGCGCGGCGCGCTGTGCCCCGCAGGCGAGGTGAGCCAGCTGACTTCAACGCCGCTGGCTCGTGGGCTCAGGTCTATCGCGTGCGTTTGTCCATCACCTTCCAGCGGTCCATGGCACACGTCTTGCATCTGCGTGCTGGTCGTGCTCTCACTGCAGCCTCTGGCTTTCGTTAGGGAGATATTTTCCCAGCAGCTAGTCTGTCGGAATTGAGGCCCCTCACTCGTAGCTACTAAGTGGTCCATCCCATACCCGTTCTCATAGCGCATCAGGCCCCTCCGTCATTGGGCCCCTTCGAACTTTTGTCAATTCTTTTCGGGCTGGCTTTTCACAGCCTTTGCCCCCATTCGGAGAGCCGCTTCTTCCTCTGTCACTTGGCCCCTTCGAAACTGTCAATTCTTTTCGGGCTGGCTTTTCACAGCCCATGGCCCCATGTCCCCACTGAGCTTCCCTCTGCATCATCTCGTGTTTTGTAGTATTGTCCTTCTTCGGCACCATTGGGGGAGCAACTTATCTAAAGAACAGCGCTTCCAAATAGACTGGTGGTTGTGAGAGGCCAGGGGGCGGGGGAAAGTGCTCGCGCTGAGAGAAGGAAATGCTCGTGTAGAAGTGGGGCTAGCAAAGCCAGCCCAAAAAAGGACAAAAAGTACACACCAATAATGATGCGGGGGTAGTTCGGCCAGCCCAGAATGGAGGAGGCCTGCCCGTGGAAAATTCGTGTATTTGAAACAAACGAAGGCCAAATGGCCAAGTACAAAGGCAATCTGGCCGCGCTTGCTTTTCCAAAGAAGAAGAAGTGGCTCTCCCAATGGGGGCAAGGGCTGTGAGAAGCCAGCCCGAAAAGAATTGACAAGGTTCGAAGGGGCCAAAGTACGAGCTAAGCAGCGACTGTGGGGCCTGAAGAGGCTATGGCAGAACGGGGGAGGATGGACCGCTTAGTAGTTACGAGTGAGGAGCCTCACATCCGACAGACTAGCTGCCGGTAAACTATCCCCCTGACGAAAGCCGGAGGCCGCAGCGAGAGCACGCTTTTTCCAAAGGCAAGCACATCTTTCTTAAGACCTACATAACCTACAGTAGATTGACCCGCTCAGTAAGCACGGGTCAAAACATAAAGGTCGCTTACCGATGCCTGAATACTAGATGGCAGATACAAAGCCCTTCTGCCACCAACTAGAGCTCGCCCAGCTTTCTGGTGCAAAGCATTAGCCTGAGCACGCTGCAAACAGCCCAGATTCAAGTTGCAAACAGGCCGAACATCGTAAGTAAACTCGGGCTCAAGGTCCATTCTTGGCAGGGCGGACCTGGGGAGGATCATACCAGGAATACCAGGGCGGACTGCCTGCGCCTGGACGGGCGGGCGCGGGCCGCTTGCCCGTCTAGCGATAGCGTCTGGCCTCTTCTCTATGGGCGAGCACTTCCTCTTCAATTTCTTTCTGATTAGCCTTGTGGCTTGGCAGTCCCGTGAACTTGCTGACAGCTACATACACGGGCATGTAGCGTTACCATCACCATTTAGCGTAATCATACGGTGGGTACCTTGCAAAATCAAACAGCAAGGCAAACTAGCTACAGATGGCCACTTAGCAACTCCTAGCCAACAGCCACAAATTAGACTAGTAGCAGACGGAAATGCAGAAGGCATTTCTCAAGGCGAGACTGGCCCCTATTCAGGCCTTGTCGAGAGAAGGGCTCGCCAATAGAAGGTAGGGGCTGGAAAAAGCCAGCCCAAAAAAGAATGAACAAAGTGCGGGAAGGGGCCAGGGGAAGCACTAAGAAAAACAAGCACAAAAGGAAACTAAGCAGCTACGAAACTCTCCGTAACCCCTGCTAAGCAGCCTCAAGTCAGAGAAACTTGGCTGCTGGAAGCGGGTCCCGTGGCCAGGGCCAGAGGCAGCAGCGAGGGCTCGTCCGGCACGCAGGTGCAGCGCGCGGGCCATGGACCTCTGCAGCGAGACGGCCAAGCGCATGCAGTACACCTGCGCTAGCGACCTGGCTGCATGAAAGTCCACCGGCTCTCCATGGAAGCGGCGGGCGATGGCGTGTCGAGAGAGCTGGTTGAGCAGCTCGAGCCACCGAGCGCCCAACGCGCTGTATGATGACTGCGAAAAATCATCGTCTTGTCTACTGCTTTCGGCCGTCTTGCTGCAGCGGTCCATGACTTGTGCGCTGCATCTCCGCGCAGGTCGTGCCCTTGCTGCCGCCTCTGGCCCTAGCCAGGCGTCCTATTGTCCATTCTTTCCTGGGCTGGCTTTGCTAGCCCCTTTTTTCCTGTGGGCGAGCAATTTCTTCTAGCCAGGGCTCGGCTACCAGGGGACTAGTTTCTCCGACCTGCGGCTGCTTAATAGGAGTTACTGAGTTAGCTACTTGCTTCAGTGTGTGCTTTAGCGCTTCCCTGGCCCTGTCGGACTTTGTTGATCCTTTTTTTCTGGGCTGGCCTCTCCCAGCCACCGCCCTCTCAAATGGAAGCGTCTTTCCTCTTTTGGCACTTTTAGCACTTAGTACCTTGCTTTCTGCGCCATCCGGCTCCTTCAGACCTTGTCCATTCCTTTGGGCTGGCCTCTCACAGCCACCAGTCACTGTGGCCGCGCTTTCCCTTTTCAGCGAGGCAGCAAGCGCGGCCAGATTAACTGGTGGCTGGGAGAGGCCAGCCCAAAAGAATGGACAAGGTCTGAAGGAGTCGGAGTGCTAAGGACTGAGACAGCAGTAAGCGAACTCTCAGTAACCTCTCGTCAGTAGATGCAAATCTGAGTAGCTAGCAGGCGGAAAGACGTCGCCCTGACGGAAGCCGGAGGCCGCCGCCAGAGCGCGGCCTGCGCGCAAGTGGACCGCAAAAGCTAGGGACCGCTGCAAAGAGACGGCCAGGCGCATCCGGTAAACTTGGGCGAGGGACCCGGCGACATGGAAGCCAGGCTGCTCGCCTTGCTGCCCGTCGCGGCGGGCCGCTGCTCGCCGCGCAAGGCGGTGAAGGAGGTCCAGCCATTTGGCGCTTTCCCTTTTCAGCGAGAACTCCGCAGTTATGCCGCTCCAGCAACGGGCAGACGGTCTCCACGCCCGTCGCGTCGACCTTGTGGCCACCCCTCCAGCCGGCGGGCCACGTCTTATCCTTGACGTGGTGACCACTGGCCCCTACGACCCCTCACACCCCGCCCAGTGTGCCTCCAAGGCTGGGTATGTGGTAGCCTGCGCCGCTCGGGCCAAGGAGCTCAAATGCGCAGATCACCCGCGGGAAGACGAGTTCTTCCCGCTCGCCATCGACACGCACGGGGCGTTGGGCGCTCGGTGGCCCGAGCTGCTCAACCAGCCCTCACGTCATGCCATCGTCCGCCGCTTCCATGGGGAGCCGGTGGACTTTCATGCAGCCGGGTCAGTAGCGCAGGTGTACCGCATGCGCTTTGCCGTCTCGCTGCAGAGGTCTACGGCCCGCGCGCTGCACCTGCATGCCGGAAGAGCCCTCGCTGCTGCCTCTGGCTCTGGCCAGGGGACCCGCTTCAAGGAGCCAAGTCTCTCTGACCTGAGGCTGCTTAGCAGGGGTTACTGAGTGCTTCGTAGCTGCTAAGTTTCTTCTTGTGCTTGTTTTCCTTAGTGCTTCCTCTGGCCGATTCCCGCACTTTGTTCATTCTTTTCCCTTTTGGGCGCCCCGTTTGGCGCGCTCTTAGAGAAGAAGGGCTGGCCAAGCCAGCCCAAAAAGAATGTGGACACTATCCAAAGACAAAAAGGTGCCGAAAAGAAGAACTACACAACTAGACACGAGATGATGCATAAGAAGCTGAGTAAGCAAGTGAGCAACATCAAGTCGGAGTACTGCGGTGCAGGAAAGGAAGCACTCCCGCGAGACCTTGAGGCAGCAGCCATAGCGCGGCCGGCACGCGTGAGGACTGCGTGAGCCAGAGAGCGCTGGAGAGAGAGGGAGA
Organism: Spirogloea muscicola; assembly: GCA_009602725.1. Classification (NCBI taxonomy): domain Eukaryota; kingdom Viridiplantae; phylum Streptophyta; class Zygnematophyceae; order Spirogloeales; family Spirogloeaceae; genus Spirogloea; species Spirogloea muscicola. Next base: position 1,049,832 of record WELB01000016.1, read on the forward strand.
GCCGCAGTTGGAAGAGCTCATTTCTCCTGAGCTGGCCTCTCACAGCCACCGGAGGTGAACCGCTGCACACGACCTCCTCAGGATTTTCATATTTGGCATATTTGTGGAAGCCGGCTACACGGTGGCGATGGAAAACTCTTCATCCCCCACCGGGTGATCAGCATATTTTCGCTCTTTGCCCCGGGCCGCCTGGCCGACCGCGTGCCCTGCAAACGACGCCGATCTGGTGGGATTGGCGGAGTCGATGCAGTCAGTTGTCACCACATCAGCGATGATGCGGCGGGGACCGCCGCCGGGCGGGATGGCGACCAGGTCGGCGCGTCGTGTATGGGGCTGGCCGTCCGCGCCCAGCTGGATGGGCATTATGGAGGAGTTCTCCACCCGCGACCTTAAAGTCAGCCTCCGAAAACACCCCCTGCATACCATCACGCAGGAGGTCGTGGGAAGCGGTCCGCTCGCCCCCGTGCGCGCACCGGAGCATATGGGCAGCCAGCTACGCAGGTTCTGCGTGACGGGCACCGCACTCGCACTGAGTGACGCCCACGAGGCAGGGAGGGAGGAGGCCCAAGAGCCGGTGGACCGCCGTCCTGAAGACCTCATCGGGCATGGTGAGCGCCGCGCGGAGTGGGAGCGCTGATGACCACGCCGCCGCCCCAGGAGAGAAAGGCGCGCGGGGCGCATGAAATGAAAAGGGAGGCCGATTCAAGCCAATACACAGTTCAAGCAGAGGCGAGTGCAAACTTAACAAGGCTACATAATATAGAGACCTAAATTATGGTGCCTAAGGTGACATTAGTACCCACGGGAGAGCACAAACAAATCGGACAAGCTAACTTGGGGAGCTGGAGCGCCGCCACGAAAGCCGGAGGCCCGACTTAGAGCGCGCCCTGCACGTTGATGAAGAGCCAAGGCTTGCGAGCGCAGCAAACAAAGCGAGAGCCGCATTCTATAGTATGCAATTGAGGCCTGTGGAATGCTGGAGTGGCCCAAGCTGCCCCCCCGACTTTTACGACGCGCATCAACCAGCCGGGCCAGATGCTGGATCAGAGAGGACCATTTCAAGCCGTAGCCGCCGTAGATATCCATGGCACACGGGCAAAGATGGTCCCCTCGGGGATGGTCCTGGTAGTGCCGCTCCTTCTTGCGCTCCGCGCTGGTCGTGGCCCAGCCAGACACGGTTGACGTGGGTGCGCCAGCCTTGTATGCGCCAGCCTTGTATGCGTCCCCAGGGGAGGAGGCTGCGAGCAGCCCTCGAAGGTCGGAGGGAGGGAGAAGCTCCACCACCTGGGCAGAGGCCGCTTTTTCAACCAGCGCCGGAAAGAAAGAAGTGGCTCTCCCAATGGGGGCAAGGGCTGTGAGAAGCCAGCCCGAAAAGAAGTGACAAGGTTCGAAAGCAAGGGGCTCTCCCCACGGGGGCAAGGGCTGTGAGCCGCGAGGAAAGTCGGCCCAGCCACTCGGCGGCCAGCGAGCACGCCAAGTGGCGGCCCAGAGGGCAGCCAGAAACGGGCGTGTGCCGAGGTGGTGTGTGGAAAGGCCACAGTGGCCAGCTCAATGGCGTGCATTCTCCACTGCAGACTTCGCCCGGGCAACGGGTGGGCACATTTCCGGCCCTCCGCCATGGCGGCCGCGCCCGCGCCCGCGGCGCCCGCCGGCGGGCCCTCCCTGGCCGCCG
>WELB01000016.1:1085145-1124601 GCA_009602725.1 Spirogloea muscicola
CCTCCTCCTCTCTTAAACCCCTCCTGCCTCCCTCACCTTCCCCCACCCTCCCTCCTCCTCGGGCTGGTGGGCGCTCCGTCTCTGCCTCTCTATGCCGAGAGCGCCACATTCACCTCCTCCAGTCACCTTCGAATCGTAACTCCGCCTCCGCTGAGCCCTCCATGGTATGGCCTAAGAGCATTCCGAAATTATTGTCCTGATGGGTACACGACAGTGACGAGGTAGTGGCGATCACTGATGTGCTGCCCGACTGCAAGATCCTGAGCTCAGCGGCGGCATCGGCGGTGGGTTTGCAGAGCTCCGTGTGCAGACGCTGGTGGTGATGCGGCACGGGGAGCGGCGGCGCTGGCGATGCTGTGGGGGTTGAGGAGGGGGGTGGCGGAGGCGGTGAGAAGGCGGGGGGGGCGATGGGGTCGTTGGAGGAGGCGATGTCGAAGGGGCTGGTGGAGGGGACAAGGGGGGCGGGCGGGGAAGAGGACCGTGAGGGCGACGATGGTGGGGAGGCAGGGGACGCCAGCCGCGGCGTCCGTCGCTGGCAGCGAGGAGGTTGGCGACGGGGGTGGCAGCGATGGCGAAGCGGGGGATGTCGACGAGGCGGTGTGCTGCGGCGGTGGCATCATTGCGGGAGGCGAGCAGGCGAGGCTGGCGTGGTGCAGACCGCAGGTGTTCATGTGAATTTTCAGGCCTCGGGAGCCTTTGTACTCGTTATGGCACAGCGGGCACGGCAGCATCACGCTAGACGAGGGAGAGCACGATGGCGGGGTGACAACGGCGGGGGAGATACGGATGGCGTGGGGGGCGCTGATGGAGGCGATGGGGGGGGAGGAGGAGGAGGAGGAGGAGGAGGAGGAGGAGGAGGAGGAGATGGCGATTGGAAGGGAATGGCGGCAGTGGCCGCGGCGGAGAATGCTTGAAGACGAAGTGGAGGCAGAAGGCGGCGAGGACAGCGGGGAGCGGCAACGGAGAGGCAGGCAGAGGCGCGGCAGGGGGCTGCCGCCTCGTCTCCATGCGGGGACGAGGCGCCCCGACCGCCTCACAAAGGTGCTTCGCCTGGAGGAACTCCGGGCTCCGACTCCGACTGCGGCGCCGTGAAAGCGCGGTTGGAGCGATGGGGAGCGGGGCGGCGGAGGCGAGGGCGGCGGCGGCGGGCGGCATGGCGACGGCGGGAGCTGCGGCGGCGGCGGGTGCGAGGGATCCCATGGCGGGCGCCGCCGGCAGCGACGTCGGGGGTCCGGGGTATAGGAGGCGAGGCGGCGGCGGCGGCGGCGCCCTCGACCTAGCGCGCGGGGAGGCCAAGGAAGAATGATTTGACAAGCCCCCTCCGTCATTTGGCCCCTTCGATTCTTTTCGGGCTGGCTTTTCACAGCCCTTGCCCCCATTGGGAGTGCCACTTCTCTTTGCGGAAGCGCTTCTCTCCCTTTCTGTGCACTTCCTTCATGTCCATCTGGCCATGGGATTGCCTTGGTACTTGGCCACTCAGGCCCTCCATCGCTCCATTCACATTCCATTTTCTACTCGGGGCGACTACTTGGGTTGCTCTTGGCAGCCACAATCTGTCGGTGCCCGCGCCACTGCCTCAGGCGACGGCCGCATGGCCCTCCAGGCCGCCGAGCCGGCAGGCCCCGAGCTGCGCGCGTGCTTGGAGGCGGTGCCTGCGACGCCAGACGCCGTCAGGGCGCTGCTGCGGCGCGGCCTGGCCCTGACCGAGCCGTGGAGGGACCGGGACCCATGGTGCGCCCAGCAGCGCCTCAGGCTGCTGCGGTACTCCGACCGCCTGGACACCTTCCTCGCCGTCCACATGGGCAGGCGAGCACGGCTTCCCTCGCCTTCGTCGTGCCGCTTGGAGATGCTGCGCACCCCTGACCGCAGGCACTACTCACGCTGTGTGTGGCCGGCAGCCGTCGGCAGCAGAAAACCGTGCGGCAGCTGACTGTGGAACCATGGTCTCGGGCGGGCCATGCCAGGTTTTCGGCGGGCGAGTACGTGGCTTTCCGGGAAGAGGAGCTGCAGACCGTGGCACTTCGACTGGCGCGAGCTGGCAGCCTGTCCGAGCTGGAGCTTCTTGTGAGGCGGCACGCGGCCACCCTGGGAGGTGGTCTACTTCTCATCCTGGACGCCATTGCAGAGACCGTGCCGCCTCATCGGTTCCGCAACATCCTCCCTGGCCCGACACAGCCCTCAGGCGCCCCGCTCCGAAGGCCCGACTGGGCGGAAAGCAACGCCGCCGTCCGAGAGTTGAGCAGCAGCAGCAGCAGCTCGATGCGTGACTTGCTGAAGGCCACCGACGAGATGGTGCGCCTGGCCAGGCAAGCACCTCCGTGGCCTGCACTGGAGGTTGTGGAGTCGTGGTACAGGCAACGGGCAGGTGCCATCGATGAAAGCACTGGGCAGCTGGAGCACAGCATGGCGCTGCTGGACCTGGGCATCCAAAAAGGCCTCCGTGGCCTGGAGCCGCTCCTGCTAGACGTTGCAGACCTTCATGCTGTCGTCTACACAGGTGCCAGTCCTTCTGGCCAGGCCCTTGGCATCGCCGCCTGGCAGGGCCTTGGAACCCATGAGCGCTTTGAGCTGCTGCTGCAGACCCCCACTGTTGATACACTCGTGCCTCGTCTTCTGGAGGTTGCCCTGCCATTTCTTCGCCGTCAGCAGCGCGCAGATAGTGGTGAGCTTGCGCAGGCCAAAAGCGACTCTTCTCTGTCCCCCGCGGTTTCCATGAGTGCAATATTGGGTTGTCCCTTGCGCTTGTTGGGCCTGTTACTAACCCCTGGCATGTTTGTATGAGACTGGCCGCACACGCGGGGAGGTTTGGGCCTCAGTATCCCTGCAACTCCAGTTGTTGCTGTTGTGTGCAGGCAGAGGTGTGGAGCAGGGCGCCATGCTCGCCAAGTGGCTGCTCTCTGCCGCTGCGAGGGGCCAGCTCGCGCTCTGCACGAGCATCTTGGCAGCTGCAAGCACTAATCAGCAATTGGAGGCAATATTGGGAAGCCCAGCAGAGGTTGCCGAGCTGGCGCTGCAGTGCTTGTATGCATGCCCTGCCGCGGACTGCTGGGATGACATGGACAACTTGCTACGGGCTGTAGAGCTCCCACGCCCCAACGAGGGGGGTGTGGCGGACAACGGCGGATTGTTGGCTGCAGCCAACCGAGTAGGTCAGCCGCTGTGGACGGGGCTGGAGGGAAGAGCTGAGCAGGCCTCGAGTCGCCTGAGTGGCGCATTGGGAAGGGTGATGCGTCAAGGCCATTTCCATGCCCCGGTGAAGGCTGCCAGCACCGCGCCAACTGCTCCATCCTCAGGCGAAGATCTCGGCGGTGCTAGCTTCGTGCGAGAGAAGCTCGCGCTCGCCCGGAGTCACGTCGCAGGCGCCAAGCTTCTCCAGCACTACCAGGCATGCATGCTCCTCCAGCCTGATTGGGGGCGGGGGCAGTGTCGATCGTAGACGACCGTGGACCTTCTTGACCATGCTGAATGGGCGGGAGAGTGGGGGCTCAGAGCTGTGGGCCGGTTGGGATCATGTGTCATATGGCTGGGCGTCGTGCACAGGTGCCAAAGCCAGTGGCATTCGTGGCTGGAGTCCATGAGGACGAAGCCGAGGTGCGGAAGTTGCTTCGACAGGTGCTCGCTTCATTTGCTCGGGAACAGCCCCCCCGGTCAGACACACAGTGGGCCACGCTTTGGCACGACCTTGGCACTCTTCGGGCCGCTGGGCTGGCTACGCCCTCGGATGTGCACTACCCTCTTGCCGAGTACTGCCGTGCCCTGCTCAGGGCTGGCAGGTTCGGCCTTGCCAGGCCCCACCTGAGAGGAGGAGCTTCTCTTGGAGTCGAAAGGGCAGAACAGCTGGTCCTGGGAGCTGCACGGGACTACTTGTACTCGGCTCCCTCCTTGGATGCCCAGGCCGTAAGCATTTGAACAGCTTCCCGCAACACAAGCGCTGCAATCGTGCCTGTGAATGGACAACCCACAAGCTCACCTTCCTCCATCTCTGTGCTCTGACCAGGTTCGAGTCACCCCCGGTGCCTGCAGGTGGTCAAGGCCCGGCAATGCCTTGCTCTGCTCCCTGAAAGCGAAGCAGTCAAGGCAGAGTCACTGCTCGTCCAAGCTCTGGTGGAGGAGCTTCCTCCCAGAGGAGTGACACTCTTGCCTGTGCAGTTCCGACAGTTGCGCACACCGCTGGAAACCATTGCCATGGTGCTCGATGCATCACCTGACACTCACAGGTACTCACTTTAACCCTTGCTTTGGCAGCAGCCTTTGCCTCGCAATAGCAGTCTACCCCATGTCAAACCTGCTAGAGTAGCGGTGTTGTCAATTCCACAATGACGACAAAATGTGTTGTCAATGCCTGGAGCACTTGCCTTGGAGCTTTATGTGTGTGACTGTACTGTTCCAACTGCTTGGCATGCAGGGATCCGGATGGCCTCGTTGCTCTGGCCGCCCACGTAGGACTGACCAGCAAGGAGGATCAGATGCAGGTGCTGAATATAATCGCTCGCCATGCAGCTGCTCAGGGGGATGACGTACAGGCCACAGAGCTCTGCCTGCGCTTGGTGGAGCAAGGGTACATTGCCATTTGGGATCTGGCCGCTGCGCTGGGCAGGGCGCCCCTTGACGAGATAGGGTCGAACACAGCATTGACAGCGAGGAAGCGCCTCCTGGGATTTGCCCTTGCACACTGCGGGGATGATGATGTGGGCAGCTTGTTGGCAGCCTGGCAAGAAGCTGACCTTGCGCTCTCCTGTCACCACGAGGCTGTGAGGGAATCCATACCCGATGTAGGAAGAGTTGGTGAGCTGCCTTCAGGGCCACCGGCTAAGGGCATTGGCAGCGACCTGGATGGCATGCCAGAAGCTGTGGAAGAGCTCCAGAGGCTCTTGGGGCCATTGCTGAGCCAGCGTCTATCTAGCCTAGTCAGGCAACCCTCCGAGCGGCTGTCTCCACGTGACATTGACATGATGGCCAGGGTCGCCCTGCAGGCGCTGGCGAGCAGCCAGGGAGCAGCTCCTGACTTGGTCTTCCTGACGCTGGCCCGTGCAGCATTGCTGCGCATGCCTTGGGGCCGAGCAAGAGACGACCTCAGTCTGGCTTACCTTCTTGCAGTGAGAGACTCATCTGTCGCAGCCGATGTGCTTGATAAGGAGGTCGAGCGGTGGATCGGTGAAGGAGGGCAGAGTGCTTGGCATGCTGCTCGCATGGCCATCTTCTTCAGCAACCTGCAGTACGGCGTCGCGAGCGTGACCACTGCAGATGAGGTGGACCTGTTGGTCAGCGGAGGAAGTCCAGAAGAGCCACGGAGCCTGACTGGTGAGACGGATCAGGGAGCATGGGCATGGAAGCAGAGAGCCTGCAAGTGGGAATCCTGGCTGAAGGCGTGTGTGGATGCCAGCAAACTAGAGAACGCTCTGCCAGGGGTGGACACAGACAGGTTTGCTGCAGGAGATCGAGAGTATGTGCAGCAGACAGTACTCTCTCTGACAGGCCCTGCCTATCTGGACGATCCCAGTGCTCTCGACAAGGCCATGGTGCTGGCGACCTCCTATGGTGTGCCTCGGTGGGAGGTATTTACCTGACGATTCTCTGGCTTGGCCCTGGGAGCCCTCCGTTGCTGCAGACAGTAAGGTGCTCATCATACAGGTGCTTGCCTGTGCAGGTTGCTATGGGGAGGGTGCAGACGGTGCTGCTTTCAGATTGGCAGATGGCAGACATACAAGAGGAGGTCCGAATATGGAGGATGGAGCTGCTCGCCAGGCCAAGTGTCCTGCTGCAGCGGCTGCAAGAGTTTGTGTATCCCAACGTGTTGGGCACAGACCATACTCGCCTTAGCTGCGTCTTACACATGCTGGCAGACTGCCATGAGGTCAGCAAGGAGGAAGAGGCGGGAAGGCAGGAAGGCGGCACGGAAGCTGCTGCTCGCTTTCTGCGTGATGCAGACGTGTGCATTGCGCTCAGTGTGTCTGCACCTAGCCTGGACTTCAAGAAAGTGGAGGGCTTGGAGGGGCCATGTTTCGAGGAGGCTCTGCCTGAGATCAAAAGACACGTCACGATGCACAACGTGCAGGAGTTAGCCGGCATAGTTGCTACAATATTCACAGCCACAGGGCTTCTGTCTGAACAAGACGTCAACCTAGCTCTGGTGCAGAAGTGCCTCCTGGATATCCCTTGGCACGAATCTTCTGAGCAGTCGCTCAAGCGGCGCAGGCTGGCTGAAGGCTACGAGGCCTGTAGTATCTGCTTGCAGCATCTTGGGGAGGCTGCGCGGAGGGACCTCACGCAACTCATTGTCAGGGAGAGCATGCCCGCTGCAGCTTCTGTCGGTGCTCTGTGGAGAGGAGAGGAGGAGATGACGCTGGCACTGTGGAGCCAAGTACTTGGAGATGAGAATCGACTGTCGACGAGCGATGGCAGAAGGCAACTTGTTGCTGCACATGCGACGTGCTTGCAGGTATACAAGTAGCTCTTAATTTCACTGGGCACCAAAAGGGTTGGATGAGCGCAGTACCGTGTACATCTCAGGCCTGTTGCCATAAGCTGCACTAGGGTGCAAATTCATTTCAATCACACCGCTCGGTTCATTGTGCATTGGCTCTGATATGCTGACTATGATGACTGCATGCGGTGACGTCAGTGCCATCTCAGGTCCTCTGCTATGCACCCTGCTGAGCAGGACGGCCTCTGGTGCAGGAATTACTGGGTGAGGCGAAGTTGAGCAGCCACCAGGCAAGGGCAACCCTGCTTGCCATTGGCAGGGAGGTGCTCGGTGATGGAACTGAAGCTGACTTGCTTACCGTCATGCTCCGGACGGGCACCACAATTGATGCAGTGCTACAGATGGCTGCGCAATCTGACGACATCCTTGGGCCAGCTTCAGAGAACGAGGCCTTCCTCCACCCTGCTGATGCTCCATCGTCTAGTACTGGTGAAAGAAAGGGTCAAGGTCATGTGTGGTCGCTGTACAGGCATGAGTTGGATGCATGCATCCAAGACTGGAAGGTTGCCGTGGGGACGAGCAGCCAGATGGGGGAGCAGGACGCAAGCTCACGTCTTGCCAGCCTGCTCGGCTGTCTGAAAGCTGCATCACCTGTGCCTGGGCTCCAGTCTCTGCAAGCGCATGCTTGGGGGACACTGCAGAGGGTGGTGGCAGACACTCAAGTACCGTTGCGCATGCGGATCCGTGTCCTGGAGCTTCTCAAGTCCATCCATGACGACGGAAGTGGTGAGGAAGGCTTGTGGGGCATGTGGTCCCCAACCCCAGGGCCACCAGATCCGAGATCAAAAGGCGATGCCAAGGTGGCTGTCGGTGACACTGAAAAAACGGGCCTCCTATTTCTCAAGTCAGCCGACCTGATCACATCGATGTCGCCTTCGGCTGAGATCCAGCCCGAGGACCTGGCATCTGCTTCTGCTGCTGAGGAGCTGTTCATGCGTTTGCGGGGGAACTCGTTGCAGGCTTCTAGGACACTTGCCTTGCTGGCCCTTCTGGAGTTGTGGGGCAGCTCTTTTGGCAGCTCCGCTTCTCAGGCACCGCACATGGACGACCGTGAGGCGGCTAGCGAGGTTGACACTGGTGGCGGCACATTCAACGATGGCGCACGCGGAGGCTCAGATGGGCATGGTGTACAGGGCGACGCGGCTGTGGCAGATGGGCATGAGGGTTGGGAGGGGGTGGCCGGTGAGGAGGAGGCCAACGAAGGGTGGGAAGGTGTTGAGGAGGGTTCCCCTGAGAGTGCTGTTGAGCAGGAGGCGGATGAGGCAGGCAGCCGAGGGGGTGAGGGGTGGGGAGAAGCGTGGGAAGGGTTTGACGAGGAGGAGCTCCACGTAAACTCATTACATCGCTGCTGGGAAGTCATGATGCTTGACCTCCTTGGAGCCGGGCTGGCAAAAGAGGTTATCAGGTACTGTGCATGGGCCGCGTGCAATCCCCCGCTTCCTGGACGCATGCTGTGGCAGGGCATGTAGGGCTTATTGTCCGTCAGAGGACCCTTGAAAGCAGCAGGAGGTCTCCTGAATGTCTGAATGGATATTTGTTGCAGGATTCTTGACGCAGGTCCTGCAAGCTCAAAGCTCTGCGCTGAAGTACCAGCTGAACCACCCCCGCTCCTTTTGACCGCCAACGAGGCCGAACGCGTGGTGAGCAGAGCCAGAGCTGCTGGTGGGCCCCTGATGGCAGCCAAAGTGGCCCTTCTGCTACCATTCGATGCTCTGAGCTCGTCGGCGGTCAGCTCACTCAGAGATCACCTTCGCAGCACCAGCCAGGCTGTGTGGACAAGAGAAGGAGAGAATGTGACGGTGAGCTTTTGCGGCCAGGCAGCGTCTCATGTTATCCTGCAGTGGGCCTGTTGAAGCTGCTTCGTAGCACACTGGTAGCGCTCGCAGTCTGCCTTGCCTGACGACCTCACTCACTGTCCACCAATGTGCTTCTTAAGAGTGTCTATTATCTGCGCTGCTCAGAGCTATGATGTGGATGAGGAGCTACTCGTGGCATTGTTGGCCAGCGGCAGGCTGCATTCAGCTGCAGAGGATGCTACATTCTTTTCCTTCATGTGCCATCAATTGGCACCGCTGGCTTGGTCCTTGCTTGGAGCTGATGGCAGCTCATTGCCTGCGGCAGACTCCCATCTGCGTGAAGATGCAGACCTTACCGTGCCATCCAAGCCTGCAATCGCAGCGGTAGTGTTTCCCTACTTCGTGGCAGAGCTTGTTGCCTCTCGTCTGCCTTCGCTGGCTGGCTCCCTAGTCCTGCAGTTCCTTGGTGTTCCCCTGGCACTTGCCACCTGGGCTTCATCGACATGTGCTCTTCAGCGTTACTTGAAGCAAGAGCTACAGGTCCTCGACTCTCAGACCAACTCTCAGAGTGACAAGCTCGCTGACCCCTGCGTCTTACCTGGATGCATTGCACGCCTGCGCGGAGGTCTGAAAGTTCTGTTAGCGGTTGCTTTACGCACCATCCTTGATGAGTAGCTAGGTCCTTAGTAGACAAGTGTGCTTGTTGACCAACCCCCTGATGCTGGATGCGTAGATCTGTACAGTAGCCTTGCAGTCTCTGGATATGTCTAGGTATGTCTCAGGCTGCTGTCAAGCACCTACCTTGTGGAGCTGCATGCCACAACATTCATTGCTGCAGACTTGACAGTGCACAATTTCTCACTGAGTGCAAGACATCAGGTGGAGCACACATGGTTCACCCAGTGGCTCATTGTGCACATGGCATGCTTAATTCTCAGTGTCAAATTGGCACGTCAGAATACCTGTCTGTGACTACTGTAGACCAACAATCACAGAGAAGGCTGCAAATCCCGTGAAGAGCTTGGTGAGGTATACAAAGTTGCTAGCAGTCAAGGACCCACATCTCAACTTCACATATTGCAGCAAGTCGTGATCACACTGCTGCCTCCGGCCTGCTCAGTTGTGCCTTCTAAGCAGTAGCAGAGGGCTCTGGAGCTGTGTGAGGGTGGATTCTGGTGGATACTGTGGGAACAGTGAGCTTGCCCAAATTGCAGCCTCATACGGTACTGGGCTTACGCGAATGCCAGCCAGCACAAATTGGGCCATGAGAACTCCAGGGTCCTTGAAGTCAGCTCGTGAATCTCAAGATCCAGAAGAACCTCACAGCAGAATGACTTGCGAGTCATCTGGGCCTCTTGTCATCAATGTTGGCTGATCAGCACCTTTGTCAGGCTTCTCTAGGCTACCGCCATCCTTGCGACATCCCTTCTGATCTGTGTGTGCAAATGGTGCTGCAAGCCAATCCTGCACTGCTCTTGTGCCCATGCGCAGGCCGAGCTCCATCACGTGCACCTAGAGCAACTCTCATGATGGCCGCTTCATCCTTCTAAGATCGCCAACAATCTCGTCACACTGCAAGTCAGAGCTCAGACTATAAGTGAGAATGAGTGTGAAGGATGAGGGTGCATGCTGTGAAATGCTGCATGATGTAGCAGCTCATGTACAAAGTCATGCAATGGACTGCACGAGCAGGATGTGGATGATGCATACAGCCATTTGTACACGCCGCATTGCCTTGCCTTTGCGATGTGCCTGATGAAGTAGTCTCCAAATCTCCGAGTGCTTTTGGGCTCGGCGACATGGACCATGTCCTGGCAGGATCGAGCAAAGCCAATGAGGACGTCAGGGGCTGATTGTCCAGCTTGAAAGGCTTGCCAACAAGACAGCACGGGTGCAAGAACACAAAGCCAAAAGGAGGAGCATTTCAAGTATCATATCATATTGTTGGCAACATCATCACATCCCATCGTCTCATTGTATTGTATATGCCTAGTATTGACCTCGTCAATGTAGAAGTCAATGGCAGCATTCGTGTAATCGCCATCGGCATCTACCACGTGATTTTTGTGCTTGTAAGTCATCAAAGCCGTCCTAACAGTCAAAAGCGCAACCCGGGAGATTAGAGGGGGCCACATAGAGGATGAGGACAACATAGTCAAAGCTATTCCTACTATGCGGCACAAGCAAGTGCAACCTTCACAGTCAACTATCCATTACGCGGTTATGCCAGATGAAAGAGGCAATATGCTACTGAGTCCACGTCACAAGGATAGCTTACCGTAATGTCGCATCATCGATGTCCATGAAGGAGGCCAATTTAGCAAGAGGAATGGATGTATACAAGTTGAGGAAGCTGCGAATGTTCGGCAGGAGCTGCTGTTGTCGCACCTCTGCCAAGAACAATTTGAGCTGCAGCCTGTACGCATCCTGCTCATTGATGCCACCAGATCATCAGTGAAGGTCAGTTGATTAAACATGTCATCTCACAGCAGAGTAGGTATCTCCTGCATCTTGATATCTTCTGTGTGTCAAGTGCATGCTGTGCGGTGCAAAGGTCATCAGGACAGTCCACAGGAAGACCGTCATATGCACCTGATTGTAATTTACGAGCGCCTCTTCATAGTTGGGAGGCGAAGGGGTGATGAACTTGGGGCAGGAGTAGGAAAAGAGCTCATCAAAGACCGAGTCATCGCCTCTTTGCATGCGAGTCATCTTGTCAGCATACTTTTCACGTAAAGCAGTGCTCACAGACTCTTCCACCAACTTGTTCTGCAGCACAGAATGAAGATGAGGGCTTTTGTCTTTATGTTTATGACCACAAAGCATGACGAAGAGGCCAGTAACTACATAGCCCCAATACCAGCAACCCATCACTCAACAGCGCCCGTTGGTGAGGCTCCACATGTCTAATGTAGTCATACCTGCGGGCACAGAGAGATGCAGATGGCGAGCAGAGCGTATAGCTGCTCGTTCTTCTTGAGAATCTGGTCCATCTGAGGAGAAGCTTGCAGGTACTGCTTGTTGCGAATGATATACAGAAGCACCCTATTGACTGCTGTTATGGCATCAGTGTACCTGCAGCAAAATAGGATGCAAACAAAGGCATGTCACAAGTGTATTGTTGACGCTGGCCTCATGTCAGTGCCATGATTAGCTAGCTGTTGATGCACCTGTCACTATCTAAGAAACTTGGACACGGCCGCAAAGAAGGAAGGAAGCAGAGAAGGGATCTGCCCAGCAGGACACTAGTGGCAATTTAAGCCACCATTGTGGCCTAAATTGTATGCATTGCATATGCAATGCGTGCCTCTGCATGACTCTCCAGGACACGTGACAGGAAGCATAAGCGTACATGGAGGCACTGGTGACGATGCTGACCTCCGCATCATCAGCGACGCAAACCCGTAGTAGTAGAGCATGGTGATATGGCAACCCATTGTTCGAGTGAAAGTTGCACTGGGCTGGCTGACGTCAATGGGCGTCACGCGAGCAAGTGCTGTGTGGTAGTCACCTAAGATGCAGTGCATTCTCAAAAGGCCCACAATGCTGAAGTAGCCGAGCACCGTCAGGACGTTGCTACCCCCACCCTCGTAGTCGTACCCGTCAGTCACGCTGAAGGTCAGCTCGCCACCCCTCTCGCTGTCCAAGATTTGCACGATGTCTGACTTGTCAATGAGAGCCTGCAAGTAGTTCAGAACGCCAAATACATTCCACACCTGCAACCGACCGCCCAGTGGATCCGTCGGCAGTCAGAGGGAGGTTCTCAGCAGACAGCTAACAGGTGTTTGCCTGCACCGTGGAGCTCTGCCTTGAGGCAACACCCCAGACTGATTTCCAGTTGCACCAATTGTAGTCAGAGCGCGTCGGAACATCAGCCATAGTGACTTTGGTGCCCTCAGATGAGCGAGGGCAGGTGACCAATGCACCTCTCCATGAGATGCAGGCCCTCCTCCACACAGTACTAGGTCGGCACCTGGTCGGCCTCCCGCAGGAGCAGGAGCTCGGCATCGGAGCGCGCCTTGGCCTTGGCGCGGAACTGGCAGAATGCCTGGAACTGGTAGATGAATTCGTCGACCATGTCCCAGAGCCACTGGTTGGGCAGCTGCATGTTGAGGTGGCCGTGCAGGATGACCTGGAACAGCTGCGTGTAGTTGTCCCACGACTCGCACCGCTGCTCCAGCGTCGGCGCCAGCTGCTTGTACAGGTGCCGGAAGTACATCTCCTTGTACAGCAGGCAGAACACGTGGTCGTTGTCCACGTACGGGGCTGCCACGGCGGCGGGGACACGCCGTCAATCGGGTGCGCTGCGCAGGGTACAGGGCCTGGGGTGCTCATGCGCTGCAACGGGGCTGCTCACCGATGACCTCGACGGGCGGCCAGGCGGTCTGCTTGAAGTAGCGCTCGCTGAGCTTGAAGAAGGAGCCCTCGTACATCTGGTGGATCTCGTAGACGTTCTTCTCGCGGATGTGGCGGTAGAAGTACACCACGAACGTCTTGATCACGTCCGGCACGCCAAACTGCGGGTCGTAGGCCTCCTCGCGCTCTTCGCCGCCGGCGCCGGGCCCGGGGCCGGGGCCCCGCCGCTCCTCGTACTCGTCGTACCCGCCGCCGCGCCGGGCGTACGCCATGAGGGGCGGCGCAGGGGCAGGGGCGAGGAGGGACGGGGGTTTGCGGTGTGGGGGTTTAGGGGGAACAACAGCTTCTTCCCAGGCGGCGTACAGAAACTGGCCTTCGGGCTGGCCTCTCCGTGCAGGGATAGTTTACCGGCAGCTAGTCTGTCGGATGTGAGGCTCCTCACTCGTAACTACTAAGTGGTCCATCCTCCCCCGTTCTGCGATAGCCTCTTCAGGCCCCGCAGTCGCTGCTTAGCTCGTAGTTTGGCCCCTTCGAACCTTGTCAATTCTTTTCGGGCTGGCTTCTCACAGCCCTTGCCCCCATTGGGAGAGCCACTTCTTCTTCCTCTCCGTGCAGAAACTGGTGAGGGTGAGACCTTAGTAGCCACGAGTGGACCCCCTGGTTCTACGTGCTGACTCGCGGTTACTCAGCGGGTCTGCTTAGCGGCTGAGCACCATTCTGTGGCCTTCGTGGCCTGCGGACCCCGCAGCCGCTGCTTAGCTCGTAGTCTGGCCCCTTCGAACCTTGTCAATTCTTTTCGGGCTGGCTTCTCACAGCCCTTGCCCCCATTGGGAGAGCCACTTCTGCGGATATTGTCCGTTCTTTCCTGGGCTGGCTTTGCCAGCCCGTCTTCTTCTATGAGAAGGGCTCGCCCATTGAGGAAAAAGCTGGAAAAGCTGGAAAAAGCCAGCCCAGAAAAGAATGAACAAAGGACGAGAAGGGGCCAGGGGAAGTACGAAGAAAAACAAGCACAGAAAAGGTGTACCGCATGCGCTTGGCCGTCTCGCTGCAGAGGTCTATGGCCCGCGCGCTGCACCTGCGTGCAGGCAGAGCCCTCGCTAAAATTTCGCTGCTGCCTCTGGCTCTGGCCAGGGGACCCGCTTCCAGGAACCCAGTCTCTCTGACCTGAGGCTGCTTAGCAGGGGTTACTGAGTGCTTCGTAGCTGCTTCGTTTCTATGGGCCGCTTTCTGCTGAGCGGGTCCCTTTTTCCGCCGCCGCCGCTTCAACGCCGCCGGTTCGCTCGCACAAGTCTTCCGCATGCGCCTGGCCGTATCGCTTCAACGCTCCCTTGCCCACGCCGTCCACACGCGAGCAGGCCGTGCTATGGCCGCCGCCTCTGGGTCTCGGCGCAGTGCCTCTTTCCCTGCAGCGAGCTACTCAGACCTGATGTTGCTCACTCGTGGGTACTGAATTTCCCTCTGCATCGTCTCTGTGTTCTGCAGTGTTTTGTAGTGTAGTCCCTTTGTGCCTCTTTCCCTGCAGCGAGCTACTCAGACCTGATGTTTGCTCACTCGTGGGTACTGAGCTTTCCTCTGCATCGTTTCTGTGTTCTGCAGTGTTTTGTAGTTTCTCCGGCTCCTCTTTCTTTGGCTTTGGACATTGTCCATTCTTTTTTGGGCTGGCTTTGCCAGCCCTTCTTCTCTATGGGCGCGCACTTCTTCTTTTTCCCCCTTTGGGAGAGCCAGTTCCCATGGCAACATGTGGTGTGCATCTGTCGATGTGCTAGCCTGTGTCCTTGGCCACTCGGGCCCTCCATCACTCAATATACACTTCATCCTTCCTGAACAGGGCGCTGGCTTGATGTGGCGTCGCTTTGACGTCCTGCGCACATCGCCCTCGTTCGTTCTTCGTTCCTGCCATGGCCACCGCAGCGTGCACGAGCGAGGCCGCCGGCCTGCCGCGCCGCGCGCTGGGCGCCACCGGCCTCACCGTCTCGGCGCTCGGCTTCGGCGCCTCCCCGCTCGGCAACGTGTTTGGCGACGTGCGCGAGGCCGACGCCCGCGCTGCCGTCGCCGAGGCTCTACGCCTCGGCATCAACTTCTTCGACGTCTCCCCGTGCGCGCACTCCCTCGCACTCCCCGCCCCACTCCCGCGCTGCCGCCAAGCCTCCGTCCCTGACCCGCGCCGCCCCCTCCCGCCGGCCAGGGCAGCTTCTACGGCGCGACGCTTGCCGAGACGGTGCTGGGCAGGTGCCTGCAGGGCGTCCCCCGCGATGCCTTTGTGCTGTCCACCAAGGTCGGGCGGTACGGCCAGGACGAGTTCGACTTCAGCGCCGAGCGCGTGCGCGCCAGCGTGCACGAGAGCCTGCAGCGGCTGCAGCTGGACTTCATCGACATCATCCAGTGCCACGACATCGAGTTTGTGCCCCTCGATGTGGTGAGAGGTGCTTGTGGGGCTAAGGGCCTCCTGCTTGCTGCAGAAGCGGGCACCTACCGCTCAATTGCACGTAGGTCAGCCATTGGCAACAGGAGCCCCATACTTCGGCCTAATCTTCTGGTGCCTTGCTGGAAGGAGTGAACTGGGTCAAGCAACGAAGATGCCTAAACAGGAACATGCCAGCCATGTGACCCTGCTCAGGGGCGTGTGCTCATCTCCCCAGGTTGTTACGGAGGCGCTACCGGCCTTGAAGCAGCTCAAGGACGAGGGCAGAGTGCGCGCCATTGGCATCACAGGCTTGCCCCTCAAGGTTTTCCGGCAGGTGCTTGACAGCGTGGAGCCTGGGACCGTGGACGTCGTCCTCTCCTACTGCCACAACAGCCTCAACGACACTGCTCTTCTGGACATGCTGCCCTTTCTCCAGGAGAAGGGCGTCGGCGTCATCAGCGCCTCCCCTCTCTCCATGGGCCTACTAACGGAGCAGGGGCCTCCACCCTGGCACCCTGCACCTGCTCATGTGAAAGTGAGCTTGGTTTCCTGGCGCAGCACCTCGACCAACAGATGGCAACCATGGACCTTGCAGGCCGTGCATTGACCGACGTGTCTTCAAAGGATGGAGACTACTGTGTTGACCTCTTCCTGTATGGGCTGACGGTGATTGCTCAGGAGGCTTGTGCAGCAGCTGCCTCCCTCTGCAAGGCCAGGAAGCAGAACATCGCCAAGGTCGCACTGCAATTTGCCCTTCAGGACCCCAGGGTGGCTTCTACACTAGTGGGCATGAGCTCCATCGAGCAGGTAGTTGAACATGTCTGCGGCTCCAATCATATGGCAATGTGGACACAGTCACGATGGCAGGTTGCAAACCTTGGCCAGAGATCCGGATATCTGCCAGATTTTCCATGTTATCTGTTATACAAGGACCGTGCCAGATTGCATCCATTGCATCAAGCATCTCTGAAGCTGGGTCTGAGGTAACGGGGTTGAGGTCTCTGTATTTCTGCATTGGTATCGTACAATTTTGGTCAAAGCTCTGGGGTGTAACAAAAACACTAGGGTTCGGAGCCTGTGGTCTGCCATGGCTGAGGGTATAACATGGAGCACGGTGTGCTTGTGCATTGTTCTGCTTGTGACGACAGGTGAGAGAGAATGTGGAAGCTGCAGCAGAGTACTTCCAAAGGAGGTCAGACACAACCATGATAAAAGAGCTTGAGGACATACTGAAGCCTGTTAAGAATGTCAGCTGGTTCAGTGGCTTGGAGCAGAATAACCAAGGGTAGCAATCCAGATTATTCTGCTATATTTGCCATTTACAGCGCTATGCTTGGCATGGCGAGGGACTGGTATTTCACTTTGACCACATTGGGCCAGATATGGGATAGTGGGCTTCGAGGCCTGCATGCCAGTCCTGATCAAGGTGATGCTGAAGCCGATGGCCAAAAGCGTCAATGTAGATACTCGTCCCTTTGAAGAATGTTTAACAGAGTTGACCTGAAAGCCCTGCATCACCACTCTAATGTGGCTACTACTGGAAGGGGCTGCACACTCGGTCAGGCTGGATGTAGGAGTGATGATCAATTGTGATGAATTTTTTGGCCGAGGAAGAAGGGCTCTGCGAGAGACCTTGACTGCACATTGTCACTTGCATTAGCCAAGAAGCGAAACTGGCACGTATGCACACAGACTACATTGCTCCTCTCTTTTAGTGCAAGTCGCAGAGTTGCACTTGGAGGTATATAGGTGCCTTAGTGACGAGCATTACTCCGAGCTTATGGGCCTTCTGTATATTCAAGACGATGTTCCCTCGACCTCAGCAGGGGTCCTTGTAGTCATGGAGTCCACAGCATGAACAGTGCTCTGCAGCTCCTCCCAGATGGCCTTGTACACCATCCGCTGCCGATTCATGGAGCTGAGGCCCTCAAAGGCGGGAGATACGACATAAATGCTGCCATGAGCAGCTTCAAAACCAGTCAGTCACTGTCATTGTCCTCCTACACAGGTATAAATTTGGCTGAAAGTATGCCCCTGCCATCGAAGATGCAAGCCCCGGCCACACATCCTGCTCAGGCGCGCTGCTGGCAGGCAGATGGAGCACACCCCCTGGCTTCGATGAAGCTCCGTGCGGAGCGCGCAGGCGTCGTGCTGCGAGGGAGAAGGCTGAGTGGGCAACCTGACGTGGCGGCCATCGCCGTACGCGTCCTTCACGAGAACCTCCTGCGCCTCCAGTGCCTCCTTGATCTGGTCGAGCGTCACGGAGACCAAGCCCGTCAGGTTAGCGAGCTTCCCGCACGCACGCCGAGGCGAGGTTGGCCAGCTCCCGCGCGTGGCAGAGGGGGTGGCGCCAGGAAGGCGCGGAAGGCTCTCTTGGCAGAGCACTCGAGGACATGGCGCGTGCGAGAGCCGGGAGCCGGGCAGGGGATGGAGCTGGGCGCCGAGCAAGACGGCGGATGGGCAGTGCGTGGCAGAGGGGGGAGGACCTTGGCCTGCATGGCGGCCATCTGGGGGGAGTCGATGGAGCCCGGGCCGGAGACCTGGAGGGAGGCGCGCATGGGGGGCGCGCCGGAGAGGTGGCGCCGGGGCGCAGGGCGCGCGGAGAGGCGGGCAGCCCGCGACGGCCGCGGCGGCCGCGACGCGGCGGCCAGAGATCGGAAGAGCACACGTCTGAAAAGGGAGTAGGGTTGTGTGGCCCCGCCCTGGAGGCGCCGTGGGTTCGGGGTGAGCGCGGCTGGCCTGGCCTCGGTCTCGGGACTCGGGCTGGGCCTCCCCGCCGCCGCCGCCGCCGCCGCCATGGCCAAGAAGAAGCCCGCCGCCTCCGGCGCCTCCGCGGGCAAGCCCCGCCACTCCCTCGACGAGCGCAGGTACGCCGCGCTCCCGCGACGAGGCCCGCCGCCACCGTTGGCCTGGCCCCGGCCTCCACTGCGCCGTGGCCACGCTTCTCTGGCCGCGGCCAGGCCGTGGCCAGTCCCCCCCTTCTCCTCCCCCCCTGGCCTTACACGCTTCCTGGCGCCGCCCCCTCCCCTGCCTCGCCAGGCGCGATGGCAAGGCTGGCGGCTCCGGGGGCCAGCGCTCGGCCGCGGCCGTGCGGCGCCTGCAGATGTACGGCTCGCGGCCCGTGCGCAACGCCAAGGGCAAGATCCTGCACCACGAGCTGCAGTCCAAGGAGCTCCCCTCCACGCGCATCCAACCCGACCGCCGCTGGTTCGGTGCGTCCTCCTGCCGGCCTCGCCTGCCAGCCTCTGCACGGAGTGAAGGGTGTGGCCGGGCCCTGTATGTGCTGCCCTGACCCTGCTCCTGCTGTCGCAGGCAACACGCGTGTGGTCGGGCAGAAGGAGCTCGAGCGCTTCCGCGAGGAGATGCGCACCAAGGCGGGGGACGCCTACACAGTCGTCCTCAAGGACAAGAAGCTCCCTCTGGCCCTCCTCAACGACCGCCACAAGGTGTGCACCACGTGCTTCGTGGAGCTCTTGCTGGCAGAGCCGGCCTTCCTCTGCAGAAGGCAAGAGCGCAGAGCAGCCCTGACAGCAGGGGTACTTGTGTGCAGCAAGCGCGCGTACACGTGCTGGACACGGAGAAGTTTGAGGATGTGTTTGGCCCCAAAGCCAGACGCAAGCGCCCCAAGCTCGTGACTGACGACTATCAAGCCCTGCTGGACCAGGCTGCTGCAGTGCAAGGTGCGCTCTGCCACTGTAGGTGATGATAGAGGTGGTCGTTCACGCGTGCTAGTAGGTAGACCTGCTGCTCTCTGCAAGAGACAATAGTCGTGCTTGTCGCGATCTTAGCTTGCTCAACGAGGAATGCTCTTAGGATTGTAACAGCGAATGGGTATTGTAAGTCCACCCTCTTTGACGCGCTGGTCTGTGGGCATTGTGCGCGAGTGTGCAGGGTCATTTACTGATAAAGTAGACAATCAGACGGATGCGGAGGTGGCGGCCGCAGGTGACAGGCAGGAAGGCATTCGGCCGTCGGCCAGGCACACCATGTATGAGAAAGGGCAGAGCCGCCGCATCTGGGGGGAGCTCTACAAGGTTGTTGACTCGTCCGACGTGGTCGTGGAGGCAAGTGCAGCCTGCCAAGACCGCATCTGTTTTAGTGGGCGGATTGACTCCAGTGACTGTGTCTTGCTGAGAGCTCGTTGAAAGGAGTAACAGCTGCCACCTACTGTTGCTGTGCATGATCTTCCAGAAGATATTCCAGAACTTGCAACTTTGCTTGTCAAGTGTGAGAGCTGGAGCTTGTGAGAGGAGACGTCCTAGCCTTACATGCCAATCTGGGCTGCGCAGGTGTTGGATGCAAGGGACCCAGAGGGTACGCGCTGCAAGCATTTGGAGAAGCACATCAAGAAGAACTGCAAGCACAAGCACCTACTGCTTCTGCTCAACAAAGTGCACTCCACAACCTGTCTCAGCAGGCACTTGAGGCATTGTAACCTGCCTATACAGTCACTCGCCATCTTTGGATGGCGACGACCTTGTCTTGTGATGAGTGTAGAAGTCACTGGCAGAAGATATATTGCCAGTGGGCATCCTTATGTAACAAAGCTCGTGCAATGATCCTTTCTCCACGGCTACTTTGAGACGAGTGATATTATAAGAAAGAGATACTGGAGGAACGACGAGTGCCTGACTCCTGGTTGTGCGCTCTTTGATGCAGTGTGACCTTGTACCATCGTGGGTCACCAAGGGCTGGTTGCACGCGCTGTCCCGAGAGTATCCAACGTTGGCCTTCCATGCCAGTGTTACAAATTCTTTTGGCAAGGTGCAATTCCTCATGTCCTTCACAGCATCCTGCTGTTAGCATGCCGTGACATTGTGCCCCGGCTTGCACAGTCTCAGCACTGACAAACTGGACATCTGATGCCAACTCCACCTTACTCTGTGCTGTTGTGAAGGGTTCTTTGCTTTCATTGCTGCGGCAGCTGGCAAGATTGAAGAGTGACAAGCAGGCAATATCTGTAGGTTTCGTCGGCTATCCCAACGTTGGCAAGTCTTCCGTCATTAACACGCTTCGGACCAAGAAGGTTGGAGCAACTTCTCACCCATCCGCTTGCTGCTAACGCTGGTTCATTTGTTGTGAGCTGCTTGACTTTGATGGAAGGCGTCTTTTCCCGAAATAGTGAGCCCCGCAAGCCCCTGCTCTTCTGTGCCTCTTACAAGGTCTATAATGTGAGACCATTGGCAGGTCTGCAAAGTGGCGCCAATTCCAGGAGAGACCAAGGTCTGGCAATACATCACGCTGATGAAGCGCATCAATCTCATTGACTGTCCTGGCGTGGTCTACCACAGCAAGGACAATGAGACTGATATTGTCCTCAAGGGTGTGGTGAGTGGGAGCAGAGTTATGCAGATGTCTTCAACTCTATGTGGTCATTTGATCAGTGATGTTGGCATGAGAGGGGCCATGGGTGGCATTCTGTTCTCTGCGCGTTCTCGGGGGAGGGGTCTACTTCACATAATTTGACTCTCTCAGCGCACAGCTTGAGTCAACATCATGAATAATGCTCAGCGGAGCTTTGTGGTTATCTTTTTCTTTGAGGAAGCTTCTTCTTTGTTTAGCCAGCAAGCGTCATAGGCCCAGCAGCATGTCCTGCTCAACCGATTTCAGTGGACACAAGCTAACCATCTTCGTCAACCTACCTTCACCAGGTCAGAGTGCAGAACTTGGAGTCACCTGCCGAGCATATCTCAGAGGTACTGAGGAGAGTCAAGAAAGACTACCTTATCAGAGCATATCGTGTCCAGGAATGGTACGTGCATTGGAAGCATGCGTCCCTCTCTTTGCACCTGCGTCGTGCTCCATGTGCATGAGTTACTGGATGCCAATTTTCTTCCTCTCATAGTCTTTGGCTACTGACCACAACCATGCATTATCCATGTTGCAGGGAGGATGATGTTGACTTTCTGACGCAATTGGCAAAGCTTCAGGGAAAGCTTTTCAAGGTACTGGTGGGACTCTTTAGCATTGCATCAAGTGACTTGCCGATGAGCCACAGATCAACGCTGTGGTGGATACTAAGCTTCGGAGAGTTGCATTGAGGTTTTCACAACAGTCAGGCTTTCTTGAAGCATTCTGATACGTGGTATGATATCGTTGGTCTCTTGATCTTGATTGGGTGTACACTTCATAAGTAAGTATGAAAATTTATCAGAGATTACTTGACCATATCTCACGACTGATTTCTTGTCTTGCTGAAAAGGTAGATCCATGTCTGTTCTGCAGATGTTAAACAGATAGGAGAAGTAATTCTGCCGCTGTTGTGCTTAATGAGATGTGCTGCGCAGAAAGGGGAGGCAGATCTTGCTACAGTGGCCAAGATGGTATTGAACGACTGGCAAAGGGGAAAGATCCCGTTCTTCACCCCGCCTCCACAGCTCGATGGGAGCGAAAGCCACACAACTTCAACTGCTGGTGCCCAAGCCTCTCCTGGCGTCGCACGCTCTGCTGAGATGGCAATTCCTGCCTCAAGTACAAAGATAGAAGAGGACACAGTCTCCCAGCCGGCGGAGGAAATTCCGACTAAGATGGACGCAACGCTGCAGGAGGCCCTTGCCAAAGCTGTGGCAAGGCAGAAAGGCTCACTTCAGGTAATGATGCACGTACTAGACCAAGTCCTTGTCAAGCTCAAGCATAGGGACAAGAATCTGGCTTGTTATCAGTCGCCCTTGGTAAATGCCCCACGAAAGACTTGGCTCTCCTTATGGTGCCTGACATTGCTGGTGTCATACAGGGTGCTGTGCAGGAGAACCTGTACGACGATGAAGATCAGAGGACCCGGGAGAGTGAGCAAAATGTCCATTCACCTGACAACTCAGAATGCGACTCAGAGGCAGAACCTTCTGATCAAGAGACAGTAGCTTCTGGGGAGGACGACGACGCTGCTGACGAGACTGCTGGTGCCACTACAGCCCCTCAAGCGCCACTAGGACGAGAGCTCAGAAAAGGAGGAAACGGCAAACGAAGACGAGTTTGGGATGAGGAGAGTGATGAGGAGGACATGACATGGGAAGATGTTCTTAGAACCATAGAAGCTGAGGTTGGGCCAACTCTTTGATCTAGCTCTCATTAAATTTTAGATGGAGGGCCTCCAGCCGCATGGTGTCTGACTCAATTGCTGACAACTTCCACAATGAGCGCTAGTATGTAGGACAAGCCTTCTTCAGATAAGCTTCAGGTCGGTGGCATGCAGCATATACTGGATGCTGGGTGTCGTACACTGGACATGTGAGCACTGTTCATTGGACAGTAAACAGTTGTTAGGCTGCCTGAGGCGCAAGGAGAGCATCATACCAAGAGGTGGTGCCTGCCTGCGCACACCGACAAGGGAACGAGCTAATTTTCTGTAATAGCAGTGGTGCTGTGGGTCTGTTGTCGTTTGGTGTGAGCTGTGTGATGCTTGTGCTGTATCAGGCTTGCACTTCTCTCTTGTAACCAAAGGCCATGTCAACTCAGGCCACCTTGGGACGTGGAAGTAACCTGTGGTAGTAGCTGCAGGGCTGCTCAGGGGCCCCTGGGATTTGTTGGGGCTGCTGGCGGCAGTGTGGTCAACAGACAGGACCACCAAGGGTGGTCGTTCGCTCAAGCCGTTAGCCTTGTCCTTCACTGGGAGGAGAGCTAAAGCTTGGAGTACTACTATCAGGAGCAAGTTGTGAAGACATTTATGCACAGCTTCTCAGAGCTTGTATCAGCATAGAGTTGCCTAATATGTGCCCTCCACCACCCCAAGTATAGTGCCATGTGGAAGTAATAGATTTCTCATTAGGCTGGCGAGCAATGGTTGCTAAGGTCCTTGCAGAGTGCCCGCCAAGGACCCGCTGTAGCTGGTAAAGTCCTGCCAAGTGTGGACTGACATTTATCCTCATCTGGCTGCTCCTTACGTTGCTCCTGTTCTCTGTGTTCAACAGCCTTGATTATTCATCGTTTTTACTCAGGAGTCCTCAATGGGGCGTTTGCCCTTCTCCATAAAGAGAAAGGGCGATGGAGGACCAGCAGAGGGCGAGCAGACCACCCTCATTTCGACGGTCCAGACTCAGATCCACTTATGGCAAATCAAACAACGTGTTCTTGGTTCCCTCCAGTGCAGGTGCTTGTCGTGTATTGTCTGGCCTACTGACTGTCTACCTTTATGCATATGCAGAAGACGTCCTTTCTTCATCAAGTCACACAAGACCAAAGAGCATGTTGACAATGAACCATGCGATACGAGCGTCTGTGGTTGAATACAATCCGTGCAAGGTGCTCCCATAAATGTAAATTTTCGACATGTCCAGAGCTCGCCATAAAGGTTCACAGAAGTCCACCTTCAGCATGTGATGCACACATCATATTAGCAGCACCCTTTACACATCGAGGCCCACTCTATCTCTCTACTCCTGCTCATGCAGAAGTGCAAGTGCAGCTATGAGTTCGGACTGTTGGTCGGCACGGTCAAGCGACACAGGTTCAGCTCCCTAGCTTGTGGAACCAAATGTGTGATGGGGTTCGAGCGAGCCATCAAGGGGCCCAGCCAGAGGTGCAATCAGGGAATCGATCTGGAGTAGGGCATGTCGGACCCAAGGGTAGCTCGCTCCTGCCTTTCCTCCTTAACCTGCAGGAGGCAGTGATGCGTAAGCACCAGCTAAGGGGCAGGACGAGTCGCCACATGGCTGTGCTGGAAGCTGATGGATGCAGTGCGCCACAAGTGAGACGCCAAGATGTACACTTAATTGGGCGCTTGCTGCACTACCTGCTTCAGAGGCTGCTGCAGGTAGAATGCATACGGAGTCTGCTTGGCCTGCACTTCAGACAAGGAGACACCGAGGCACTCAGCAGCACAGTCACCGCCCGCGAGCAGGTCCGGCTAGCCAAAGCAGCCCTGCGGAGCGTCGGTGTGGAGCGGCCGCACGCAGTCCAGGGCAGCGGGGGCGCGAGCCGTGACCTGCAGGTCCTTGGGCAGCGCGGTGTGCTTGAGCGAGGTGTCGATGGCGCGCTTGAGGCGCTGGTTGCGGGCGTCCACCTCGGCCAGGGGCAGGCGCTTGAGAGCCTCGTGGATGTCCGTGTCGTTGTTGTCGTCCAGCAGGTCGTCGTACCGCAGGCCTGCGCACGCGCAAGGGGGGTGGCAGCAAGTCGGGCAAGAGGGCGAGAGAGGCGCCGTCTCCGCCGTCACCCTGAGGGGGCGGCGAAGGCGGAGGTGGAGGCGGAGGGGCGGCGGGAGGAGGCCCGGGCCGAGCACCGTATTTGCGGAGCTCGACGGCGACGGCGGCCTGGTAGCGGCGGGCGGCCCACGCCAAGGCGGGCTCCAGCGCCGCCTCCAGCCGCCGCACGAGAAACGCCATTGGGGGGGGGGACGCGAGGGGCGGCCGGCAAAGAGTGCGGCTATTGTCAGCCGCTGGCTGGATCTCCTTCAGCGGCTTGCCCGCCAGGCCATCGACCGGCGGCCGGGTCTGCCAGGGCCGATGCCCGGCTTCAACGCCGCCGGTTCGCTCGCCCAAGTCTGCCGCATGCGCCTGGCCGTCTCGCTTCGACGCTCCCTTGCCCACGCCGTCCACACGCGAGCAGGCCGTGCTATGGCCGCCGTCTCTGGGTCTCGGCGGAGTGCCTCGTTCCCTGCAGCGAGCTACTCAGACCTGATGTTGCTCACTCGTGGGTACT
This sequence comes from Spirogloea muscicola, assembly GCA_009602725.1. Lineage (NCBI taxonomy): Eukaryota > Viridiplantae > Streptophyta > Zygnematophyceae > Spirogloeales > Spirogloeaceae > Spirogloea > Spirogloea muscicola. The sequence goes on from WELB01000016.1 coordinate 1,109,819, forward strand.
GAGCTTCCCTCTGCATCGTCTACGTGTTTTGCAGTGTTTTGTGGTGTAGTCCTTTTTCCGGCTCCTCTTTCTTTTGCTTTGGACATTGTCCATTCTTTTTAGGCTGGCTTTGCCAGCCCCTCTTCTCTATGGGCGAGCACTTCTTCGGCTGCTGGTACCAATCGAGCGGCTGTAAGAAATCGAGTGTGTTTGAGTCTGGGCTGGCCTCTCACACCCATTGCCTTTAGACTGGAAGAGCTGTTTCTACTTGTGTTAAGTGATGGTTGGCCTGAGTGGCCAAGTACGAAGAAAGAAAGTGCTCGCCCATAGAGAAGAAAATTTTCGTGTATTTGAAGCAATCAGAGAAGAGGGGCTGGCAAAGCCGGCCTAAAAAGTATGGGCAATGTCCAAAGCCAAGGAAGAGGTGCCGAAAAAGGACTACACCACAAAACACTACAAAAGACAAAACGATGCAGAGCTCAGTAACCGCGAGTGAGCAACATCAGGTCGGAGTAGCTCGCTGCAAGGAAAGAGGCACTCCGCCGAGACCCAGAGGCGGCAGTGGCCAAAGAGAAGCACATTGACAGATGTACATTAAATCCTCCTGCTGAGCTGACCCGCTCAGTAATCACGAGTCAGCACATAGAGTCGCTAACTGATGGCCGAACACCGGACATCAATCGACAAGCTCTTGCCACCAGCTAAGGCTCGACCAGCTTTCTGATGCAACGCATGGGCCTGAGCTCGCTGCAAACAAGCTGACACTTAACGTCGCAAGAATGACAAATAGGCTGTCGGCATCTGCCCATCTGGGCTGGAAGCATATCCGCACATCCCAGACTCGCTATGTTTGTTCGGCACCTTTTTCTTTGGCTTTGGACATTGTCCATTCCTTTTGGGCTGACTTTGTCAGCCCTTCTTCTCTTTGGGTGAGCACTTTCTTCTTTTCGTCTTATCAAATAGGGTATGGAAGAAAGGGCTCGCCCATGGAGAAGAGGAGCTGACAAACCCAGCGCAAGAAAGAATGGACAATGTCCAAAGCCAAAAGAAAAGCGATTATGGAAGCGAGGACAGATGCAGCCGAAGGTGTCGATTGCGGCTCGTTGTGAAAGGCAGTAGCCACCCTTGGCCTCGCCTTCCGGCCCGTTTAGATCCTGTACGTTCCTTTGGGCTGGCCTCGCACAGCCGATGAGCACACGGGGAGAGCCTCATGTTCCGATGCGGCTCCGAGCCCCGTCAGCTGCCTCGGAGGGCCGGTGGCACGGCCCTCCGCGCCCTCCGCGGCCGAATCGCCCAACGACACCCCTACACCTCTCGCGCCCGTGCCTCCGGCCCCCCCCCCCCGCTCCCCCGCCGTCTCCCGCCGCCACCTACCGGCGCGCGCCGCGCCCCGCGCCACCCCCCCGCCGCCGCCATGGGCGCCGAGGACAAGTGCATTGCCGTCATCATGGTCGGCGGCCCCACCAAGGGTACCCCTCTCGCCCTCGCCCCGCCGCCCCCGCTCCTGCGCTCGCGCTCGCCCGCCCGGACCCTCCTCGATCAGCTCAACCCCCGCCGCTCGCGCGCTCGCGCAGGCACGCGCTTCCGGCCGCTGTCCCTCAACCTTGCCAAGCCGCTCTTCCCGCTGGCCGGGCAGCCTATGGTCCACCACCCCATCGAGGCCTGCAAGAAGGTGCTCCCCCGGCCATGCCTCCCACCCCTGCTCGCCCCGCCCGGCGGGCCTCCTCTCGCGGCGCCCCGCCGATCAGGCAGCTGGCTCGCCCTCAAGCTGCCCGCGCTCCCCATCTGGCACCGGCGCCCTTGCCCCTAGGTGCCCGGCCTGTCCCAGATCTTCCTCATCGGCTTCTACGAAGAGAAGGAGTTTGCGCTCTACCTGTCGGGCATCTCTCGGGACCTCAACGTGCCAGTCAGGTACCTGCGCGAGGACAAGTCGCACGGATCGGCCGGCGGCCTGTACCACTTCAAGGATCTCCTCCTCGAGGATAACCCGGTGAGAGCAGCCACCTGCTCCCCTCACCCCCCTACCTGCTCCCTCCTTCCAAGAGCGCTGTGCTGCAGTGTGTCGCTCTGTCAGGAGGAGGGCATCCGCACTCCCGTCGCTTGCATGCCTCCGGGCGAGGAGGTTTTGCCTGGCAGGCACTGCCCAGCAGATCTCACCACGCTCCTTCGTCTGGACCCTGGCTGGCCTGGTGCAGAAGCACATCTTTGTGCTCAACTGCGACGTCTGCTCGACCTTTCCGCTGGTCGACATGCTCAGTGAGCCACAGCCGCTCCTCGCAGCACTTGCAGCAGCGTGCCTGGGCAGTTGGTAGAGGTTGACCCGCGTACCTGGGCAGTCGCAAGCCATGATGGACACTCGAGCAGGCACCTACCACGTGCTCCACTGTCCACATCCGTTGTCCATACCACGCATGCCAGGCCATGCTCACGCACACGCCTGCTGCATGCTGCAGCTGAGCACAAGAACAAGGGTGGATTTGGCACTCTCCTTGTGAAGAAGGTCAGGCCTTTCCTTCACCCATGCCTACGTCTGCGACCGGTGCATCCTACTGCAACTCCCTGGGTGGTGCCAGAAGGGGCAGCAGAGCAGATCTCAGAAACTTAGCAGATAGTGCCTGAGGAACTCAACCCGAGCATTCTCACACAAGCACTTGGCCCCACCAGGTGTCGCCAGAAGTGGCGGCAGAGTACGGAGAACTGGTTGCTGATGCCGAGACGGGCGAACTCCTGCATTACGCTGAGAAGCCTGAGACCTTTGTAAGTCTGCATACCTTCTTGGCCACCTACGTCAGGTGCTGTCAGCATCCTCAGGGGCCAGGCTGCAGCCTGGTAGGGAAACCACTTGTGAACTGAGAAGCTAGGGTTGAGCTACATACATGACAAGGCTGTCCGCTCTGTGCTCAGGTGAGTGACAGGATCAACTGCGGCGTTTACGTCTTCTCCCCAGATCTCTTCACGGCCATCCAGAACGTGGAGAAGTCACGCCAGGACAGAGGTAGAGGCGTCCTGCCCCCTTATACATCCTTTCTGGTGTTTGTGGTGGTGACATGTGCATGTAGCGAGGCAACACATTGGCAAGCAAACAATTCAAGCCTGCGCCCACTCTGACAGGTTGAGGCTGTATTGACGTGGATTCTTTGCTTTTCACCAGCTGGACTGAAGAGAGTTTCCAGCTTTGAGGCCCTTGCGCTGTCCTCAAAGTGCGTCATGCAGCTCCTACTCCTACTCAGCTGCTCTGTGCAAGACATCTTGCTACTGGAGGCTTCTTGCAAGCTTGAGAGTTGCCCTGGTGGATTTTGACGCACACACATTGCTGCAGTGAGGTTGTGCTGTTCCTGAGACGCTGCCCAGTGTGGTGTACATGGCGGCGCTCACAGGACACTCCCTGCTGATTTTGTGAGATTGGATCAGGATATTCTGACTCCTTACGCTGGAAAGAAGCAGCTGTACACGTACGAGACGAAGGACTTCTGGGAGCAAATTAAGGCGCCAGCGTGAGGCGACTGTTCTGTCCTGACCATTGCGTGCTTGCTACACTCAGCGCACGCAAATGTCAGCCATGTGTCTGTCTCTACTGACCATGTCGAAGTGTGACCCTCCAGGATGTCCTTGCGGTGCTCCCAGTTGTATCTTGCACAATACCGGAAAGAAAAACCTGCCCAATTATTCAGCACAAAGGAAGGTGCAGGGCCAATCGTGGTGGGCGATGTGTTCGTGCACCCATCCGCCAAAGTTCATCCAAGTGCCAAGGTAAGTGAATGGCAGCTGCCATTGCCCATGGCTGAGTCGTCCCCTGAGCAGTCAAGATGCTGGCATTCACTGCTCGGACCGTCACAATGTGCAGATTGGGCCGAATGTGTCTATTGCACCCAATGCTCGTGTGGGACCAGGTGTTCGTCTCCTGAACTCCATCATCCTCGACGAGGTTGAAATCAAGGTAAGCCACTGTTTCGAATGCACAGCCTGAATTTGATGCCCTCAGGGCAGCATCCATTGACACCCTTTGTGTCAACAAGGATGGCAGGCTCCGCCTACCAAGCTTGTGCTGACATTGCGCGGCTTTGGACGTGAAGGAAAATGCATTTGTGAACAATGCCATTGTTGGCTGGAAGTCGTCAATCGGAAGATGGGCCCGTGTGCAGGTATGTGGCATAAGTACACGTGCCTACATGACAATCTTCAGACCATTCACTGCATGGTCTGGAGTGGCCTTGGTTTTGGCAGCCCATTGCTGACTTCGTGCACATTGAGTACTTACAGGGAGGGGGTGATTACTCTGCGAAGCTTGGCATCTCCATATTGGGAGAAGATGTGAGCGTGGAAGATGAAGTGGTGGTTGTAAATTGCATAGTCCTGCCACACAAGTCCCTGAGCAACAGTGTTCGGGAGGAGGTCATCTTGTGAGGTAGTCAGGTCAACATCATGTCAACCCATATCTGGCCCCAAGACTTCTCACCGAGTTTGGCAGTCACTCTGTCACGGCTGGTGTAAACCCCTTGCCATTACCTTCCTTGTTTGGATCAACAATCAGAAGTTCCCACCAATTTGAGGACCCCAGGAAATCAACAGCTTGTGATACTGGTCCCGCCAACCACTTCAAGCGAGGATATTCAGGCAGTCACAGCAGTGGAAGAGGTTGTTGCATCACAGTGCAAAGATTGCCCTCGTCCCCTGACGAGTCAGAAAGTCAAATTGAAAACCACGTGCGGGTGTGAGGGCTGCTGTTGCACACATTCTTTCAAATACATTTCAGACGAGCTATTGCACGAGGGCCTGATTGAAGCAAATGCGGGAAGCTTGTGAAAGCCATCCTTGTGAAAGCCACCAAGGTTCTCCGTGTTCAAGGCAGCCGTTGGAAGATGCAGCATCTGGATTGTAGGATGCTGTCTGGTCACAATTACAATAGAGAGCCTTGGCCGTGCCCAGTGCAAGGGTCAGTATGCAACACTTCGTTCAGGCATGCAGACGACCTCCAGCTGAAAGTCAACACCTAAACTTGTGCAATTGCCATAAGCAGCAACACAGCAAAAGCATACTTTTCCTTTTTGCGGATGGGCTCCGCTCAAACGCCAAGCCAAATAAAAGGAATGGGTACTGGCAATATTCTGAAGGAGAGTGTGGAAGCGAGGACCCAGACAGCCAAAGATGTCGACTGCCACTGGCAGGAGCTGATTGTATTGGGAGTAATCGGAGTAGTGCTGCAGCTTTCTTTGTTCTGCACCGCTCACTGCGTGGCCAGCGATGTGTGTCGATGCTGGACCTTTATACGCCTCCGTAACAACGACATCGACCAAGGCCCGTAGTCCTCCACCAGGTTGCACGCCCACAATGTCAAGTGTGCAGCGATGATGACGTCCCTGGGCGTCCGTGGTGATAGGCATGATGTTGTTGACTTCCACGACCGCACGGTAGCCGGCGTCGCGCACCAAGCCCGCCAGGGCATCGCGGAGGAGGTTGTGGATGCCCACCACTTCTAGTCCAGTGGAGCAAAGTGGGGGCAAGGGCTGTGAGAAGCCAGCCCGAAAAGAATTGACAAGCGTCAAAGGGGCCAGATTTCGAAGGGAGGGAGGGGCTGGGTTGGGAAAGGCACGAGAAGAAAGACGCTTCCAGGAAAGGGCGGTGGCTGGGAGAGGCCAGCCCAGCAAAAAGAATTAGCAAAGTCCGAAGGGGCCTGGGAAGCGCTAAAGCACACACGGAAGCGAGAAGCTACCTACCACTCACAAACAGAAGAAGAAGGGCTCGCCCATTGAGGAAAGGGGCTGGGAAAAGCCAGCCCGAAAAGAAAGCGCGGCCCAATTGACTGGTGGCTTTGAGAAGTGGCTCTTCCAATGGGGGCAAGGGCTGTAAGAAGCCAGCCCAAAATGAATTAACAAGGTTCGAAGGGGCCAAACTACGAAGGGGCCAGAGGCGCTAGCTCTATACTAGGGAAGGATGAATCACTCAATAACAACGAGTGAGGAGCCTCAAATCCGACAGACTAGCTGGCGGGAAACAATCCCCCTGACGAAAGCCAGAGGCAGCAGCGAGAGCACGGCCAGCACGCAGGTGCAAAGCGTGGGCCAGGGATCGCTGAAGGGATACGGCTAATCGCATGCGTTAGACTTGGGCCAACGAGCCAGCGGCGTTGAAGTTAGCCTGCTCACTTCGCCTGGGACACTGCGCGTCGCGCGAGCCCTGCCAGTAGGTCGAGCCACTGGGACCCGAGAGCCCCGTGCACATCCACGGCTGGAATCGAGTACCCCTGTACTCGTCCCCAGCCGGGTGGTCAGCGAGTTTGACGGCCTTGCTGCGAGCGGCGTTCGCCGCAGCATGGCCAGCCCTCGAGGCAGAAAGGCCCGGATTGGAGCGGTCCACCTTATCAGTGGTGACCACATCTGCAATGATGCGCGCGCCGCCTCCTGGCGTGAAGGCCACCAGGTCGACGCGGCGCGTGTGTAGGCCCTCCGCCTTCTGAAGGATTGGCATGACCGAAGTATTCTCCAGCGCTACCGAGTAGCCGGCCTCCTGGAAGATGCCAAACATGGCATCCCTGAGGAGGTCGTGGGCTGCCGGGCGTCTCCTCCAGTGGCGCACCGGAGGACGTGCGCCGCCAGTTCCGCCGGGTCCGCCGACCGATCCCCGCACTCGCACTGGAGCACGCCCTGGAGACAGGGCGGGGGAAGACCCAGTAGGCGATGGGGGCCGCGCGGAAGACTTCGTCCGGCATCCGGAGTGCGTCATAGAGCGGAAGCGCCGAGAGCCAGGCTGCCGCGCCAGGGGAAGAGCCGGCAATGCCCGCGCACGTCGGTTGGAGGGAGGAGCTGCAGCGTGGCCGTGAAGGCCGCCTTGTCGATCACCGCCATGTAACGCGCCTGCACCCACCAGTCAGGGGAGTGGGCCAGATGGGCCAATGGGCACCACGCCCTCAGCTAGGGCTGGGTACTCGGCGAGTAGCTCTAGTTGAGCAGAGCGGAGCGCCACCTGGAACGGCAGCGAGCCGGTCTCCACGTCCGCAGCAGCCTGCTGCAGCGGGGGCCGCCCGTCGAGCACGAAGCGGTGAGCCACCGACGATGCGACCTGGGCCCAGCTGCCGAGCTACGCTGGCCTGCAGGTGCGTGCGAGCGAGCGGCAGCCGAGGCCGCCCTGGGCGAGGGGTAGAGTGGCCTGGTGTACAGCCGCAGGCGTGTTGAGGAAGCCGGTGTGACGGATGAGGGCCGCCACGCTCTCCGTGACGCCCGGTGTCGCACGTGGCGTAGGCCTCCAGCACCTCGGGGCAGGGAGGGGCAGCCCGCGCAAGGTAGTGCGGCCGCTGCACAATGCTTCTGGTGAGCATAGCCAGGGCCAGCTGCATATTCTGCAGCTCGGGGAGGCGGGCCGCCGGTCGTAGGTGCTCCTGGAGCCGGGCCCGCAGCTGCTCGTTCACGAAAGACGGTGTGCCGAGGGAGGCCCCTGGGATGGTGAGGCCGCCCGGAGGAGTCTGGCACCCTGTGGGCAGAGGCAAGGGGGCAGGAAGGCCGCGAGGAGACCACGCTACGCACTTCTCGGCCCGAATGGTCAAGCCGAGGGCGGCCAGCTGCTGCTGGAGGGTGGCGGTGGTTGCCAGCACGTCCTTTGGGCTGTCGACCAGTGTTGTGTCGTCGGCGTATGTCGGCAAGAGGACGCTGGGGTGCGCCGCCGCGGTAGCCTTCAGAACGCGGCAGTGAGCCAACGCCAAAAAAAACGCCTGCCAAATGATCCCCCTGGCGTGTGCCCGTCCTCGATTGCAGCGTCTCCACCCCACCACTCCCCGTCCCCCACAGAAGGTCGCTGGGCTGGCAGTAGCCAAGGCGGAAGAAGGGAAGGAGGGAAGGGAAGGCAGCTCGTAGCTCCTCGGCGATGGCGTTGCGCTCTACGCTGTTGAAAGCGTTTTGCACGTCGACAGCCAGGACCATCCAGTCAGGGTGGAGATCGAGGGCCGCGCGGACGCCGTGGACGACAGCCTCCTCGCCGCTTCGTGGCCCAGCGCCGTATTGATGAGGGGCAAGGTGGGTCTGCGCCTGCCCGAGGCTGTGAGAGGCCAGCCCAAAGGAATGGACAAGGTCAGAAGGACCCGGATGGCGCAGAATAGAAGCAAGGTACTAAGTGCTAAGACGGCAGCCAGGGGACTCTCAGTAACCTCTAGTCAGTAGATGCAAACCGGAATAGCTAGCAGGCGGATAGACATATCCTTGACGTGGTGACCACAGACGCATGCGACCCCTCACACCCAGCCCAATGTGCCACCAAGGCTGGGTATACGGTAGCCTGTGCCGCTCGGGCCAAGGAGCTCAAATACGCAGACAACCTGCGGGAAGACGAGTTTTTCCCGCTCGCCATCGACACGCACGGGGCGTTGGGCGCTCGGTGGCTCGAGCTGCTCAATCAGCTCTCACGTCAAGCCATCGTCCGCCGCTTCCATAGGGTGCCAGTGGACTTTCATGCAGCCGGGTCGCTGCAGAGGACTACGGCCCGCGCGCTGCACCTGTGTGCCGGCAGAGCCCTCGCTGCTGCCTCTGGCTCTGGCCAGGGGACCCGCTTCCAGGAGCCAAGTTTTTCTGACCTGAGGCTGCTTAGCAGGGGTTACTGAGTGCTTCGTAGCTGCTTATTTTATCTTGTGCTTTTTCTTCTCAGTGCTTCCCCTGGCATTTTCTAGTACTTTGTTTTTTCTATTTTGGGCTGGCCTTTTCCAGCTCTTATCCTCTATGGACGAGCCCTTCTCTCCCCCAACCTCATTTTGCCCTTCTGTTGCTAAAGTGACCTGGGGCCACCGAGACGGCCCTGCGACCAGCCCGCGGCTCCACGTAGTGCAGATGACCCCGCATTCCCCTCTGCATGCCATTAGCTGGCCCTTTCCAGCCGCCCCCTTGACATCAGCAACCGCTTAGCAGATAGCACGTAAGAGCCTCGTTAGCACCCATGTTGGCTCCCACCATCGCTTGTCAAGCTCCGCTAGCTCCCTCCCAGCCTCCCTTGCGGGTCTAGATTTAGGCCACCCTTTCATTTCATGCGCACAGGCGCCTTCCCTCCCTTACGGGTAGATCAGTGTCGTCAGCTGCGCAATTTTCCGCACAAGGATCTCCAAGCTAGAAGCCCGACGCTTACATAAGCTGGAGCCCCCATCAGCCTGCACAATGCCGGAGTCTGTCCAGGTGTCGCGTTACTAGTAGGCTCTCATGCAAGGGCTTATGCGCTTCCAACTCGTGCAAGAACACAAGCCTGATCAGAGAGGGCAATGGCATATTGGGCAGCTCGAGGACACTCATGTTCTTTTGACGTTCGTCATCCTGAAGAGGTTCTTAATTGGGACATCTAAAGCCACTGGTCCCTCGCGTCGTCAACTCCGCACTCTTGTTGGTGCTACAATTCATTAAGATGCTGGGCTGTCAGGCGCGGCCACTAAGACTGGGAGGGGCTAGGCAAAGTAGAGTTTGTGTGGGGCAAGCTTCGTCAGACACCGTGTAAAACGTGGAAATCTATTGGCTGGCCAATCATTGCTTGTGATTCTGGCTCAAGTATGACTTCACTGAGCACCAGATGACAATGGTCGTATCCAACTTCGTGTGTGCCCGAGGTGCAATTCTGCTTGCGTCAGTAACAGCCGTGGCTTCACCTTTCCTGTGTATTGGCTCTGATACAAGGAAAACGCGCATGTCAGGGTCGGAACTGCAGCTTGACTTGCATGCAAGGAGAGAGGGGAGGCTGACAGTGACGTCAGCGGAATTCAACTCCCATGGTTGGCGTCTCAATGGCAGGAGATACAGACAGCCAGATGCATAAATGATTCTTAGCCTTGTAGCATACATCTTCAGCAGCGTTTGGCAGCAGTGGGTCAAAGAGACGACAGCAAGACGACTATCTACTTTCAAGCAACTCTCATTACTTACAGTAACAAGTCATCTTCTGAATGTCCTACTCCAAGTAAATTGAGCTATCGGCGTAAATTTGGTTCTTCAGCAGGAATTGCACGACATTCTGAAGGACTAACCGCATCTTCTTGGCTATGCATTATACACCTCATGTGCATCTTGCTTCTAAAGCGTAGAGCTTAGAATGAGAGACGTAAAGGTGGTTGAGTGTGTCGTTACGTGCAAGCGAATGGAGCCAGCAGATTTACTTTCACAAATTTCGCGGTCCTTACTTTGGAAGTTACGATAGTCCAAGAGAACTTTGTTTTGTTACACAGCGTGTGCTACTAGATTGCAGCAGACCCTCGGTAGTGTGTGACGCTTTCCAAAGCATATGTGTTGAGAAGCCTCCGTTCTGTCCTGAAGGAGTAAGAGAAGGAATATATAACTCCGGCTTGACTGTAAGGTGAAGCATGTTCGTGTCACAAATGGCAATGTTCACCCGGAATGTGTGGTAAGCGCTCTAGCATTGCAATTCCACACCAAGCTTGAGAACGAGTTTGCTATGAGTGGGACTTGTGAAATCAGGCGCATGGAAGTAGCAGATGGTGCTGATCTGCGCACATCTGGGCGTGCCCTGCTTGCTGACAAATATAAACATGCAGAATAACACTCACGTTGAAATTTTCTCTCAAGTACTTGAGAATTTCGTTACTCACGATGACAAAACAATCTTCACTACCTTGCCACTGAGGCTCTCTGCCAGTCTAACTGATACTTTATCTTGAGTTCAGTGATGAACCACGTCTGCATATCCCTTTCGTATGCTTGTGTTTCTAGTCTCCCGATATGTCCTGCTGCAGCAGCCGCGTTCAGAGCCAGAGCAGGCACTGGTGTACTTACCTATGAATACTATGTCAGTACTGCTTGCACATTCTCGTAAGCCCAAGGCTGTGAGACCGTGTCATGCAAGCTGCTTGCTGTGCACATGCAGCATGTCGTTGTGCCTTTCATGTACAACGTCAGTGACTGCATGCGCGAGCTGATAGCTGACTTTTCTACCCAGCACTGCGAGAAAAACGAGCTTGGCTACGCAAGCATGCACTACTGCACCTGACCTTGCATCGTCTGCCTTGTCCTCCAGTCCCCCCCCTCTCAAACCTCGGCCATCCATTTCCCCTTCCAACGCTTAGGACCAACTGAACATAGGCTCTTAAACTAAAATCAAGACCTCATATTTGCCACAGCACGGCAACTTGTGTACGCGCATGTTCACTCGTTGTGAGCAAGTCCTGACGACTGTTTGATCGACTCGTCAGCTGATGCCGAGCAGCGTGCAAGCTCAAGCTCTTGAAATGCCTCGCCTAGATGCTGGCACCTCTCGTTTGACCACGGCCGCCAAGCTCCGAAGATAAAGCCGTGCTATGGAGCTTGTCAACAGAGGCCGGCCGCTTTCTGCGATGCACGCCGGGCGCGCTTATCGCAGGCTGGCCTCCCGCTCAACCGAGGCCTGCAAGGTTCGCGGGCTCGCGTGGCAGGCCCGAGCTTTCGGGCGCGATTGTGGAGAGTGGCGGGAAATCTGCACACGCTGCCTCGTCGCGCGGCGGCGGAGTCGGCAGCCCTCTGGCCAGCCGCGCCCGCAAGGGCAGGGCAGGTGGCGTGGGGAGGGCGCAGGCGGGGGCAAGGTCCGCGCCGGCGTGGAAAAAGAAAGTGGCTCTCCCAAGGGGGGCGTGGGCTGTGGAAAGCCGGGCTCTCGCTGCAGCCTCCGGCTTTCGCCAGGGGGATAGGTTTTCGACAGCTAGTCTGTCGGATTCGAGGCTCCTCACTCGTGGCTTCCGAGTGGTGCATCCTCCACCCGTTCTGCCATAGCGCTGTAGGCTCCTTCCGTCATGTGGCCCCTTCGAACCTTTTGTCAATGCTTTTTCGGGCTGGCTTTTCACAGCCCAATGGGGGGGGGATTGCGAGAAGGGGAGAAGAAGAAGATGGGGAGAGCCACTTCTTCTCCCGACAAGAATTGACGGAGGCTGGAAGGGGCCAATGGCGGAGGAGCCTGGAAGCGCCAGTAGTCAGGACGTGGAAGAGCAATCCGGGCCGGCGGGAGCACGAGCGCGCGCCACGGGGCCGCGCCTGGGGGGTTCCCAGGCTGCCCCCACGCGGCCGATGCCGCATCGCACGGCTGCCATGCGCCGCCGCGCCCCCGCCCCGGGTCGANACTCAGCTCACCAACCTTGTCATACTGTCCGTTCCTTGCCACCTCCCATACCAAACTCTCTGCCTTTTCATAATTTCCTTTTCTCCCAACTATAAATCTGCAAAGCTCCAAAACTATCTGCAATGCTCCACAGTGGTAGCCATAGTAGTTGCATGATAGCCAGGCTCCTTCAGCAGGGGTGCTTTACCTGTGCAGCATACTGGACTACAACAGCTTTACAGGCGTACTACCCGACGACATGTCCTACTTGACACACATCCAAAAAATGTGAGAAGTACTTACCTTGTGCAGCTTCCAACTTCCCTGAGCTGAGGGTCATTTCAATGTGTACTTCTCCTTGCTGCAAAGCGAAGCTCCAAATGTTGATGAGCCTCAAGGCATTAGAAGCATAGACAAACGGTTGCTGTGCTTAAGCACTTTCATGTGAGCAACACCGTTGTCCCGTTTTAGAATGTCAAGGTTCTCTTGCTCCTGCTTTGCAGCAAGGAGAAGTACACATTGAAATGACCCTCAGCTCAGGGAAGTTGGAAGCTGCACAAGGTAAGTACTTCTCACATTTTTTGGATGTGTGTCAAGTAGGACATGTCGTCGGGTAGTACGCCTGTAAAGCTGTTGTAGTCCAGTATGCTGCACAGGTAAAGCACCCCTGCTGAAGGAGCCTGGCTATCATGCAACTACTATGGCTACCACTGTGGAGCATTGCAGATAGTTTTGGAGCTTTGCAGATTTATAGTTGGGAGAAAAGGGAATTATGAAAAGGCAGAGAGTTTGGTATGGGAGGTGGCAAGGAACGGACAGTATGACAAGGTTGGTGAGCTGAGTGATCTGCGTTGGTATTTGTCCTGTGAGATTGTTGCAGCAGAGATGGCTGAAACAGCCACAACAAGCTCCAGTTACGGTGGCAAACGGGAGCAGGGTGCTGCCCTTCCCGGTGGCTCGGTGCCTTTGGGTCTGGTGTCCTGCTACCGTATGCGACTGTCTATGTCCCTGCAGCGCTCCCAAGCGCTTGCTTTGCACCGCCGCGCTGGTCGCGCCCTTGCAGCAGCCTCTGGCTTGCGCAGCGGGGTTGCTCTTCCTCCCCTCAGCTCATCTGACTTCCTACTGCTGACACGGGGGTATTGAGGGCGCCCTGTCTGCCTAGCCTTTGGCTCCGTCATGAACACCTGTATGCATCTGGCTGGCATTTCACAGCCGATTCTTTCATATCAGCAGCCGCTTTCTTTTTGCGTCACAGAGAATGATACTTGTCGTTGAGGCCGTCAACACACCTCACGAGAGATGTGCGTCTCTTGTGTCGCAGCCAAGTAGCGCACAATAACTTGACTGGCTATATTCCCCCTCCCTTTGCTGTCTTCTCAAAAGATGGAGGCTACTATGCAACCAATCTGACACACTTGTAAGCTTTGTACCTGTTCCTTTCACTATATTGATCTTCTTGAAGTAGCAAGTGCAATCTGGCTTGCTAAGTACTATATGAGTGGTGCAGGTTTTACATGCAACTCATGGCTGAGCTGATGCTTTGCCATCCCAAGTGCTGACGTAAAGTTAAATGTAAATGTAATCTGGTCATACAGCGACCTTTCACACAACAAATTTGCGGCCGATTTCTTCCCCGAAGAACTCATATACTGCTCGAAGTTGCAAGTCATGTATGCTCCACTGCTGAAGCCCGCCGTGCAGAGTAGACAGCAGATTTGCTGAACATCGGTGTTTATTGCACGTGCCAACTGACATTGTCATCAGGTCCTGATGTGTAAGTAGAAGACGTCTCTTTCTGATTGTCTATTCTCCTCTGCTTCACAAGTAGCAAGAGACATCGAGGTCTGGGAAAGCCATCATGGAGTTGCAACAAGGTCACAAGCAGGACTTGATGGAGTATGCTTTTCTTCGATACTATCTCCATGTAACCACTGCCAATCTCAGTAAGCCTGCCACTGCTGTGCAGAAATTTGGCAGGGAACAGGTTTTATGGGACGCTTTGGATGCACTTTGGAAGTCCAGGCTTGAAGGACCTGGAGAAGTTGTGAGTTGGCTAACTCCCTCCAACAGCAACAGAAGACCCTGAGTCACAGACACGCCCTTCTGCAGTCACGACCATACTGCTCTTTGCAACTTGCTGAGCAGCACAAAAATTTTGATCGCTTGACCACGGCTGAGCATCAGTCGCTTTTCCATGTGACAGCAACGTCTCTCACAACAACTTCCAGGGAGGATTCCCCAGGACATTACTTGCACCATATGTGCATCCCAAGCTGATCTGGATAGATGTCTCATATAACTACATGGTTGGCCCATTGTATGCCCCAGCGCCCAGCGTCAGCACTGTACCAAATTACACACATGTTATCACCGCCAGCAACTGCTTCAACAGATCATATGTGTATGCCAAATATCAAAGGCCAGCTTAAGAGTGCAAAGCACACAACACCAAGCCACGTGAGACCCTCCTCTCTTCTACCTCCTCTCCTCTACCGCTTCCATAGTCCTCTCCCTCCCCCCCATACTCCCCCTTCCTTTCTCCTCTCTCTCCCTCCCTCCTCCCTCCCCTCTCTCTCTCTTCCCCCCTCTCTCTCCCCCTCGCTCTCCCCCTCTCTCTCCCCTCTCTCTCTCTCTCTCGCTCGCTCTCTCTCTCGCTCGCTCTCTCTCTCTCTCTCTCTCTCTCTCTCTCTCTCTCTCTCTCTCTCTCTCTCTCTCTCTCTCTCTCTCTCTCTCTCTCTCTCTCTCTCTCTCTCTCTCTCTCTCTCTCTCTC
>WELB01000016.1:1127641-1152469 GCA_009602725.1 Spirogloea muscicola
AGGCTAGGCAGACAGGGCGCCCTCAATACCCCCGTGTCAGCAGTAGGAAGTCAGATGAGCTGAGGGGAGGAAGAGCAACCCCGCTGCGCAAACCAGAGGCTGCTGCAAGGGCGCGACCAGCCCGGCGATGCAAAGCAATCGCCTGGGACCGCTGAAGGGACATAGACAAGCGCATACAAAGGGTGGGACCCTGGGAGGGGTGCAGGCGGAACGCTAAGAGTAGTAGGCCGAGGCCAGACTGATCAACCGGACCAGTGACGCTCAGAGAGCCGCCTGCTGCGCAGCTCTTGGAGCAACTCCCGTCCAGCGGAGAGGGAGCAATAGCTGTAAAAGGTCAGCCCACAAAAAATGTACGATTTGAGATGCATCCGAATGTGGTTGAATAATCTGTTGTATAAGCTCAGAGGTCAAAGGTACGGAGGTAGAGCATGTAAAGTTTCAATCTTGGTCCTCCGTTTTGCTGCATAGGAATATGATGTATTGCTAGCCCGAGGGGGTCATCATTTGGCAGGTTTCATATTATGGTATTAGTACAATTGACTACCCATATTGCCAATTCACCGGCGTGGCACTATGATAATATGCCTACAGTCTTCCCTCTAGAAGCTGCACTACAACTTGATTTCATGAGCAGGACATCTGTTGCAAGCTGACAACGTCAGATTGGCGGCAAGGATAGGTGGCACTAAGTCAGACAAGTAGTGGGCCAAGACCCAAGGATGGTGGGAGAGAAGCCCAGTGTGAGGCAGTCTGGCGGCTGCCTGCTGCTGTAGCTGCCGCCCCTGCAGATCGCTTCCAGCAGCCGGTAGCTGCTGGAAGCAGCTAATCGTGAAGACCCTTAACGCGGGAGGTGCGAACCTAGAGAGGTTGCTTTGCAAGCTCAGGTTTCGGCTCCCTGGTTGTGATTGTATTTTAGAGTTGAGATGTAAGTCAGGACCGAATCGTTGAATGCTAAACTCAAGAAGCACGTGCTGATTACGTGCTGTATCCGACTCAAGAGTAGCTATATACAAGCTTTCTTCTGCCCCGCCAGGAGCCGTGTTATATCCCAGGACGGTCACCCAGCGCTCCATGTCAGGCCGGGCCGCCAAGGGGCCCTTGATGATAAGTGACTTCGGCTAGTGCTGAGAAGATTTAGCTGAACATGTCACAGTCAACAAAGCGAGTCATTCACGCTCCACAGGCAACTAGAAGGAACACCACTGCCGCCCTCCTGCACGGTCTTTCTTCGATCGATGCATAACCCAATGGTTGGTCAATTGAGTTCCAGGCTTTGTGCAAGCCTTCTGAAGACCATAGAGGTCACCGGATTCGACATACTATCTCCCCCACCATCCAGACGATTACGAGTGGCTGGATAGTGCGGTCACAGAAGTAGCAAGGCGGCAGCAGTGAGGTGGCAGTGGATGTATCGGTATCCACATAGCTGGAATATGAATGCAGCAGTAATAGCATGACAGATGCCTGGAGACTAGACACGTCATCTGGCTCACTGTAATTTGACCGTCAGTGCCGCAGGTCAGGCTTGACAATTGCCTGGAGACGGGACAAGTCACCAGGATGACGACTGGGCTGACGACTGACTCGAGGAAGATCATCATCGAGGTGATTATATTCCTCGAGCTGGGAACGGGGCAACCGGAGTTGTGACGCGAGACAGCGTGGTGCTGCACGCTGGAGGCGCGATGGTAGGCAGGCAGCTGTGTGGATTACATTAACGGCACCGTCCATTGTCGTTGATGTTGACGTGGACGTCAGACCGCTCACGCTAGCCTGTTGGAAGTACACCGTCACTTGCTCTTGACGGGGCATTGACAGGGCATTGACCTGTCAGTATGACAGTGGTGGCCGACCGATGGGGGATTATGTCGGTGGTAGACGGTTGATGGTTTCAGGTCTGGCTGCTTCTAACTTGTCGTGCAACGTCCAGTCGGGGGTCGATGCGTATCGATGCTGACACGGATGCGGAGGTAGCTGCACACGTGGATGATCGAATCAGGTCATTCATCAGCTTGGTATGAAGAGGAGTCGCGAGCGCGGGACCTCCCACCCGCTTTGCTCAGGAAAGGTGCCCAGCTTGCCGCCGAAGTCCCGCTTGGCAACGCTTCACGTTCAAATGGCCGCGCAAGTCCCGCTTGACGCGGGCGCACAACCCAAGCAGCTGCGCAAGTCCCGACGCGGGCGCCCACCCCGATCAGCTGGCCGCGCCAGTCCGGCCACGGCGTGCAGGCAGAATTTGCCGACCATGTCGACTTCTGACACCGGCGCACAGTGCCATCTTGCCACCCAGTCCACACCAAGACAGGCCTCAACCATGGACCGAGAATGCCCATGAAAGCGCGTTGAAAGGTGCAATTTACCTCGACAGCCGTGGGGAACCGGCTAGGCAGTGGTGGGGATATGGTAGGTAAGTGGCAGGAGTGTCTTCAATCTCACTGGCCTTGAGGCTTGGGGGGATCAGATGAGCAGAATGGCCTACCTCATCAGACGATGTACTTTCCTCCTGACCAAGCACAAGGGTGTGGAGGACCGGGGCCGAGACAAGTCTCCTCGGCCCAGTCTTTCACTCTGGCCTTTCCTGCGGCACTGACAGTCATATCATCTATCAGCCGGATAAGGTGTCTAATTTCCAAGCAAATGTCAATACATTACTGCTGCACTGACGACGATGCAGTGCATTGCGCAGAATGGTGGTGCGGGCGCGCCTATTTGTTAGCCCAGACATGTGAGACTTTGTTCTGCAGCTGAATTTCACCACTATTTGTTGAAGTTGCATTCTATGAAGTACATTCAGCCCACGCCTAGGGCTGATTCAAGACATGCCATGGCATGGTATCAGTTGCACCAACATGGACATGCACTGCTCAGCGAGCTGAGTTGGCTTCACATAAGTGACTGATAAGTTCGCCGTGGATGTTGCATGTGGGGCAAGATTGCAACCTGAAGCATAGGTGCTGGAGCATAGAAGTTAGTATTGACAACGTTTCCAGAAAGATTGCTAAAAGTCAGAATGCTGGGCTTTGCAATTTATTGCAGGCAAAAAAGTAGGCCATCAAGAGACATCAATGGAGCCTGTCGTGCTATATCATGTCGACTGCTTGTTTGTGTCGATCTGACTAGGACAGTCGACTTGGCTTGACACGTGGCTGTCTAGGCTGGGTCATACACATTTGGGGTTGATTCAAGCTAAGGATGGAGGACCACTTCACATCCTTTCTTCCTGGGCTGGGTCATACACTTCTGTGTGGGATTCACGCTAAGGATTGAGGACCACTTCTCCTCCTCTCTCTCTCTTCATTTCTCTCTCTTTCTCTCTCTCTTCCCTCTCTCTCGATGCAACAACATCGACCGCTCATCCAATGCGGACGACAACAACATCGACCGCTCATCAAATGCGGACGACAACAACAATGGAGCGACTACAAGGGCCCACGCACGGCGCCAACCGGCCGAAGACCGTTCAAGGCGCACGAGAGAAGCCCATCTGCAAGCCCCTCAACCACCAACAAGACCGTCAAGGTGGGCGCTATTGAAGCGGTGGCGGGGCAACGTGGAACAAGATGAAGTGCTCGCCCATCGAAAGAGAAGGCGCGCGGGGCGCATGGAATGAAAGGGAGGCCAAGTCAAGCCAATACATTGTTCAGGCAGAGTCTAGGGCAAAGTAAACAAGGCCACATACTACGGAGGCCGAGGCCTAAAACTAAGGTGCCTACGGTGACATTAGTACCCACACACAAATAGTACCACCCACAAACAAATCCGACAAGCTAACTTGGGGAGCTGGAGCGCCGCCACGAAAGCTGGAGGCCTGACTTAGAGCGCGCCCTGCATGTTGATGAAGAGCCAATGCTTGCGAGCGCTGCAAACTAAGCGAGAGCCCATAGAGGAGAGGGGCTGGCAAAGCCAGCCCAAAAAGAATGGACAATGTCCAAAGCCCAAAAGAAGAGGTGCCGAAAAAGGACAAGACTATCAAACACGACAACGCACAAGGGGGGCTCAGTACCCGCGAGTGAGCACGGAACGGACCGGCTGAAGATGACCATTTTACGGTCGAGCCAGCCACTGAGACGGGTGACGGCCCACGACAGCCGGCCATCCAGCTTAGCCAACCAGCGTAGCCATGGGCCGAACCTGGCCTGTCAGGCAGCGCTAGGATCTCTGCCGCGCCCGGCCCAAGTCGGGGCGAGCAGCCCTTGCAAAGCAGTCCGCTTTGCAAAGTTTTCCCTCCTGCCGCGAGCCACGCCTGCGCCAACGCCGCGCCATAGAAGCGTAGAGCCTAGGGCAGGAGCCGCAGCAGCTAGTAAACCTTTGCACGGACCCGCGGCGCAACTGCGAGAAGTCGTGGTGATGTGGTGAGCAGCCTCGAGTATTGTGCTGCGCATCGCAAGCTTCACTAGGCTGAGCACTAGTTCTCAGATTGCATCAGTCAGGGCTGTGCATTAAGGCCTAGTAGCACTATCATCGCTTGGCATTTACTGATCTTGCCCAAGTGATCATCTTGTGGACAAGGGACTGCACATTTGCTTGGGTGTGTGCTCTTTAATATTGCTCGCACTTCAAGATACACTTGTATGCTTGCATCGCACCATTGAAGCTGTAGACCACGAGTCGCTTAGTGCTGAATACTAGATACAAGCACTCAGTAGACAGTTCATCGCCCTTTTACTTGCAAAACGGGCTACTTTCGTTGGGCAGCATCGTGGGAAAGACTTGCATAAGGAATGACATAACCAGAGTGATCTTCGTCCTGCTGGACAAGTACAGCTCTCATGCCGAGTTTGCTCCAGTCTGTGTGCAGCTGAAACCAGGACGACGCAAAAGAAGAACTTGTTGCCTGCCTTGCACTGTGAAGACTGTGTTACAATATCTGGTTACTCAACATCTATTCAACAGAATCTACATCTTCTGCATCTATATCTGATGTTCCTGATAATATACTCTTGTTTGGAGATGTTCCAGTCCTGCGAAGTAGTCAGACTGGCTTACTTCTTCTTGACATACTCGCCCTACAGAAGGACGACATCACGCATAGCCTGAAGCCGGAACTTGCGCCTGGCACGTCATTGAGCATCGAGAGCATTAGATCTATCCTCCGGTGCAGATGAGTGATTGTGGATGTAATGTAAATACTGATTCTATCCTACACTATGGTATGCTCAGTCTGAAATACTCAAGTGTTCACCCAACTTGTCATCCTGTGCCACGACTGACAGTTGGGGGGGGGAGGGACTACAGGTTCTGATTTGGACAATTCTGTAACTTTCGTCTTACGTTGTGAGACTATCAACAATTCTCAATGTTGGCTTCTCATGGGATTGTTTTCTTTCAGCCTGGCCAACAGGATTGACAATTCCTTTCGGTTTTGTTAATATGGGGAGTCTGGCACGTCAGAAATTGTCGTTATCTAGACCTATCGACGGCATCTCGCATAGACGCCCTCTCGCATGACAACCCTCACCTGCTCCGCCTGCCCCGCTTCCAAACCGACTTGGGGCCCACTTTGCTGCTCCTGTGACCACGGAGGAGATAGCTGGCGGCAGGCAGCAGGTCCTCCTCACCCTTATCACTGCTTCGCTCTCTCTTGTGCCCATTGAAGAAGCTCGAGGCACACAGAGACTCGAGAGAGAGCCAGCAACAGCTAACAGCAAACGAGGTGTCCCTTTGCATCACCACGCGGTTGGGCACGTTGCTAGGGCATGATGCCCTCCAGCCGGTCACCTCATCGAAGAAAGTTCTCGCCCATTGAGAATAGGGGCTGGAAAAGCCAGCCCAAAAAGCATGAACAGAGTACGAGAAGGGGCCAGGGGAAGTGCTAAGAACAACAAGCACACAGAGAAACAAAGCTACGAATCACTCGGTAACCTCTGCTAAGCAGCCGCAGGTCGGAGAGGCTCGTGGAAGTGGGTCCTCCGGCCGGAGCCAGAGGCAGCAGCGAGGGCTCTGCCGGCACGAAGGTGCAACGCCCGGGCCATATACCTCTGCAGCGAGACGGCCAGGCGCATTCGATATACTTGCGCCAGCGACCCGGCTGCAGGAAAGTCTACCGGCTCCCCATGGAAGCGACGGGCGATGGTGTGGCGGGCGAGCTGGGTGAGCAGCTCGAGCCACTGAGCGCCCAGCGCCCCATGGGTGTCAATGGCCAACGGGAAGAACTCGTCTTCCCGCGGATGGTCTGCGTACTTCAGCTCTTTAGCCCGAAGCTCATCGAAGTTGTCTCCGAAAGCGGCAAGCGGCTGCTGCTATTAAAAATCGGCCTGTAAACTGCCAGCCAGATGCATACAGGTGTTCATGACGGAGCCAAAGGCTAGACAGACAGGGCGCCCTCAATACCCCCGTGTCAGCAGTAGGAAGTCAGATGAGCTGAGGGGAGGAAGAGCAACCCCGCTGCGCAAACCAGAGGCTGCTGCAAGGGCGCGACCAGCCCGGCGATGCAAAGCAATCGCCTGGGACCGCTGTAGGGACATAAACAAGCGCATACGGTAGCAGGACACAAGACCCAAAGGCACCGAGCCACCGGGAAGGGCTGCACCCCGTTCCGAAAGCGGACGGGGCCCGGCGGCCGATGGGAGGCCGCAAACCACGTCACGGAGGTGCGGCTGGCCAGCGGGACTCGGCCCCGGATAACCGCTAGGCTTCAGGTCATCCCGCCGGTGCCGGAGGGGCGCGCGGGGCACGGGGAGGCGGAGAGCTCCGGGGTACCTCCGGATGGGCGCGGTAACCCGCGGGGCAAACCTCCTTGGAGCCGGCCGGCGGGCCGGCCCGGGGGGAGTGGGCCGGCCGCACCGCCGCTACTACTGGCGGCGCCGCCGGCTTCTAGAGCCGCGGGCAGGCGGGGGTTGGTGCGCGGCCCGCCTCCGGTGGGAGCTCGCCGCCAGAGCCCCCCCGCCGCCAGATTAGGGCCGCTGGCCGCGGCGCCTTGCCGGCACGTATCTCGGCGGCTTCCAACCCCCCTCGCGGCCACTCGGCATTTGCCCACGGGAGCAGGTGGCGAGGGCGGCACGCGAAGCACTCAGTAACCCCTGCTAAGCAGCCTTGAGGGTCCTCCTCCGATGTCCGAGGAGCTGGGGCTCCTGAGGGGTGATGACCCTTGGAGAGCGATGACCCCTGGCGGCGGCAGAGACGAGACGGAGGGCCGAACGGCGATGACCCCTGGTGACGGAAGAGACGAGGAGCTGAGGCTCCTAAGGGGCGATGTCCCCAAGGGGCGAGATTGGCCCCGAGGCTCATTCGCGGGTACTGAGCTTCCCTCTGCGTCATCTCGTGTTTTATAGTGTAGTCCTTTTCGGCACCTTTTCCTTTGGATTTGGACATTGTCCATTCTTTTTTGGGCTGGCTTTGCTAGCCTCTCTCTCAGGACGAGCACTTTCATCTGCCCCGAGGAGCTGGGGCTCCTGAGGGGCGATGACCCCTGCCGACCCGACGGAGGTCCCGAGACGCGACGGAGGCGGAGACATGGACACGCAATGTACGCCGGAGACGCGACGGAGGCCGGAGATGCGATGTACGCCGGAGACGCGACGGAGGTGGGAGACGCGACAAAGGACCTCCCAACCAAGGGGGGAGCAGTGTAGCGGATAGGGCTAACCGATATCAAGTGGCCAAGCGGTTAGCCGATGATGTAATAGACAATGCCTACAACTACCGGGAACCGAACGGGAGTCACACCTTGCGGGGTACCCTGTCCGCTCCTGGGTCTGGCCCGTTACAATATCAACTCATTCGTCGTGGCGGAGCATTTAATACAGGAGAAGTTCCTCAATTAAGGTGCATGTTTTGTTGCTCAGAGTACCTTCGTCGAGTGCAATTTGTTGCATGAGTCACTCAACCTTCAGCTCGAACTGTGACTACAGCCTCACATCCTCACAAGACAATCTCTGCTACTATGGGTGCTTTTCACACCACTCGATTTTGGCATGTCACAGGTGGTTTGTCCACCTCCAGGTAGCATGCGTGAAGTTGCATTCCGGCAGCAGTACTATTCACGGTCACTTGAATATTCTGCAGTTGTCGACCAATGCAACACAGACGGATCCACAAGGCAGAGAAGGTGCTTCAGACAGGTGCTATGCCCTTGCAAACTTCTCCACGACCTCCTTCAGAACAGTGCTTTGTAAAGGCATGAATTTACTCGCTTGCAGAGCTAGCAACCACTCGCACAACACGTCACTTGGGCTTATGTGCGAAGTGGACCTAGTAAATCAGTAGTGCTTTGGTGGCAAAATTTTCTTCACGCCAATCTTTCTTCACACAATTTCTTCTATTACGTAGCACGAAGTCTGTCAAATAGTATCGTCTCTTCTGAGTCAGTCAAGTATTACCGTGACGAGCTACTGCCAGGATTTCACGAGATGGTGGCAACAGCATTCCTGCTCTGAATAAGCAGAGAAGTGGGACAGACCACAAAGTCTAGAGGTGGGAGAAGGCTCTGGCCCGTGGACGAGAACATACAGTTGAGGAACGACTTCCCTGCAGCAGCATTGCAAACGGTGCACCGGGGTTGTGGTGTCACAATCTTGACGGCCACCCAAATGTACACGAAAGAAACCATGGGGCACACGCCAGAGCCAGGCTGGAAGATGGTGTTGACTCCAGACCAAGTCACAGTAGCAGATGGCAGAGAGACGGGGAGAGCGCCAGCGATGGAGCAGGCGTTGCCCTTGAGTTCTGACCAGCCTTGTTGTTGGTTGCCGCAATGCGGATGTTGCCGGTGACAACTGTGACGGCTACTGGAGTTGCCAGGAAGGTGATAGAGCCAGGGTGAGTGAATACATAGGCGGCAGCACCACAGGAGCCGGAGGCCGTCACCAGCCTGGGTGAGCCCCAGGTCACAACCTCGCCAACCTTGGAAGCGGGCCAAGGGCGGGCACCCCCAGCAGTGCAGAGGTTGAGGTAGGTCGTAAATACGAGTGTAGTGCGGGCGGAGTCGGAGCGAGCGACCGGGACGGTGATGGTACCCCCCCCGATGGCGGCTAAGAAGCCGGAGTACAGGTCTGCCAGGCTCTGGCAAGACAGAGTCAAATTCGTGGCACCGTTGTATAGCACCGAGAACGACAGCAGGCCCTGCGGCACCGTCAACTTGCTGAAGCCAAGGCTAGTCTCTTGGGCCGTCGTCATGGCAGCAACTGACGCAGCAACCAGATACTGCCTGGCCTTGAGGCCGGTGTATCCAGCAGCTGAGCTGCCAGAGCAGGAGGGACACGCAATGTGGTGTCTCAGTATCAAGTGGTACACGGAGTTCCGGAGCGTGTAAATGTTGGCGACGGCATGCATCACTCCTTGAGAGCAGCAGGTCAACAAAGGCAGCGCGTCGATTTGGAGCGAAGCTTGCAAGAGAGTGCAACAACAGTTCCAGGAGAAGGCAAGCGAGTTACAATGACATTCGGATACCCGACCGAAGCGTAACAGCCGAAGGAGCCAGAGGAGTTGGTTCTTCAGGATTTGCGCAGAAGTGGCGCCGCCAAAGACGGTGGTGTTGGTGGCTGAGCAGGCGGCGGAGGCGGGGGCAGAGAGGGCGAGGACGAGCGCGGCGGCGAGGAGGAAAGCCATGGCTGCTCAAGCGGGTAGGATTTGCAGGGGCCTGCGGTGTGGGACTGGAAGCACGGCGGTGAGCTGCACTCGATTCTTATGGGGCTCGAGAGCAGCCTCTTCCCGGGCCATCCGCCCCGAGGTGGACTTTCGTCACTTAATGCCCCTACAGGGCGGTTGGGATGAACGGGAAGCTCTCTGGAGGTCGAGGCGGCTGTTAAAGGCCAGCCCAGAAGGAAGATCGCAAAGGGAGTGGGGCAAACCAAAGTAGCATCCTCATCTGCAGGCATGCGAAGGCCAGCGAGCGACACTTGGCCCTGCTTGTAGTAGGATACGCAAGACGCCCGAGATGCCCGAGATGCCGATACCGTGCCCCGCCCAGGCCGCCCAAGGGCGAGCCCACGGCCGACGACGATCGGGAGCCGGCCCCACAAGCGGACTATACCAATGGCCCGTTCAGGGTGGAGCAGGGCGGCTCTGTCATGCGCGAGGGCGTCTATGCGAGATGGCGTCGATTGACTGATATAAAGACAAAATGCTGACGTATACGAGCTTTGTGATACACCAACCAAACAAAAAAGTGGTTGCGTTGGCCATGCCAACAAGAAGGCAGTCCGTCGAGAGGCCATCGTCACCAATCGTTCATCTCACGCAATGTCAACAAGGAAAACTTAGAGGTCCAAATTACTATTACTACGAACATGCAGCAGTATCTTGATTATGGGGAAAAACAATGCAGAATGGAATGATCAAAACCTCGACCGGATCCTGCATTGCTGAAGCCTATCGTGCAATATTCCGTCGACTGCTTATTTGTGTCGATCTGACTAGGACAGTTGACCTGGCTTGACACGCGTCCTACGGCTGAGTCACGCGTTCCAGATGTGAAACGAGTCGGGGATGGAAAACCTCTTCCAGCCGGAAATCAAGGCAACCGCTCAACCAACTCAACCCCAACGACAACGCGACTCCAACGCGACGGAGCAACGACGACAACATGGCGGAACGACAACGACACGCGACGGCAAGGGCCCGAGCCCACGCGCGACGACCACCATCCGATTGTGGAACGGACGGCTGGAGGTCACCACCCCGGGAGACTGATTGCCCCTGGGTCATGTGGTTGGCCCACACCAAGCCCGTCACCCAACTTAGCCAACCAACGTCGCCACAGCCAAACCTGGCCTATTAGGCAGCGTTCGGATCTTCACGATGCCCTGCCGGCCAGGGCCAGCGGCCGCCGCAGCGCCCGTCCCGAGCCCAAGCGGGCGCCCCAAGCCGAGCAGTCCGCTCGGCAAGCTTCACCCTCCTGCCCACGCCTGCGCCACCCGCGCCGGTGTCTGCGCCTGCGCCCAGAGAGCGTAGCGCGTAGAGCATACGGCAGACGGCCCCGCGCCTGCGTGCACGCCTGCGCCCAGAGAGCGTAGCGCGTAGAGCACACGGCGCACGGCAGCTAGTGAACCTTAGCCTGGACCCGCGTACGACTGCGTGAAGTCTACGTGACACTGCGGTAAGCAGTGCAAATCTTGCCATATCTTTATATTGAGGCAAGGTGCTGCACTCAGCGCCTGCGTGTATATATTTGCATGCTTGCATTGGTGCATTGGTTACAAAAGCCGCGGATCGGACTTTGGTTACGAAAGCCGCGGGTCGGACTTTGGTTACGAAAGCCGCGGATTGGACTTTGGTTACAAAAGCCGCGGATCGAACTTCAGTTACAAAAGCCGAGCTCGAGTCACAAGATTGAGATCGTCACATATCGCTTCGCTTGCCGAGCGGACTCTTATTCATCTTGCCAGACTCGAGTGACCTTCTTTTGTGACTTCTTGAAGTGCTTTACTCTCTTCTTTGTTGAGACAACATTGTATGAGATTGCGGTCTGGAAAACTCGTCAATCTGGACGAGTCATTCAGCACAGATCTGCCTGATACTAGTCGTTCTACTTTTGTGTTGCCTGAACCTCCTGCTGTTGCAGATACTCCAACGACCGGAGATTCCCAGCAGCTGGCAGAAGTGAAGGCCAAACGCCCTCGCTTCGGACGTACACACATGGCTTCAGGTGATCGTCTGAGATTCTCGGGCATGCCTGACGGGTCTTCTTTGGAAGAAGTCAGAGACCATTTCGTGGCAGAAATCTGTGAGTTAGACGTACAGGGTTTCGTGGTTGGTCGAGGTCAGAGAATGACCTTGTTTGCCAAATATTTTAATGGTGCTGCCGGAGCTGTGTACAGAAGGACTAAACAAGACGTGTTAGACCGTAGAACACCTCTATCCTTGACGGCTACGTCAGCAGAGATCGCGGCAGGTCCTAGTTTGATTGAGGATCCTGTTGAAGAGATGATCAAACGCATGTCTAAACAGTTCCCGGAAAACGTCATGCATTACAAACAAGAGCTGTATAAGTTCAGACGTCTTGAAGGTGAAACGGTGACCGCATGCTATCATCGGTACACCACTCTTATAGAGAAGTCGCGGACAAGCATCAGTTCGCAAGACTTAGCTAATCAATTCCTTCGGGTTGTGTCTGGTAAAGCCATGCACAATGTTTTGATTTTATTGTTGATGCAGACGCGGCAACTCCACAAACCTCATTTTGACTTGGCCGATGTTTTCCAGGTCATGCTTGAGAAGGAGTCTGCAGACTTCGCACTTAAAAATCTTGATGATCGTTTCTCAGGTTCATCAACTCCTGACAAGGACAGGAGGGACGAGAAAGACACTGTCGTTAAGAAATCTTCATCAGGTAACACCAGAGCTCATGTGGCTCTACCTGATATGTCTCACACAATGACTCAAGCCTCTAAGCAGTATCAACAGCGTCCTTCTATCACTTGCCACAATTGTGGTAAGCCTGGTCATATAAATAGGAACTGTGCTGCATTACACCAGACTGCTGGTGCCACATGTGGTTTTTGTGGAAGGTTGGGTCATAGTGATACACAATGTTGGAAGAAGAATCCAGAGAAACTTCCGGCTCAGTTTCGAGCTAAGAACGGGAGTGGCCAGGGTCCTTCTAAAGATCACGCCGTTCATTCTGACCAATCTAATATGAATAGACTGGAACAGGATGTTGCACGGCTGACACAGAAATTGGCAATTTATGAGGCCGAGGCTAAGACTCGAGCCAAGTTGGCTGCAGCTGCAGTTGCTCAAGCGACCCACGACGATGTCGAAGAAGACCTCGATGGGACAGCAAACGAGTATGATTACTCACACCTTGCTGTAATTGCTGCCACTGCCCCTGAACCAACTGTTTTCAGCAGGAATCCCCTCAAGAGGGGCGAAACTAACTTGCAACAGGCAGCACGTGCAGGGAATGCACGTTACCCTGCAACTTTTAAAGTCAAGGACATTACATTGACTAATGAGCCTCGTCTACCTAAAGCTCGAATAGCTTCAGATGATGTGGTTGCTACAGATTGTCAGTTGTCCAAGGACGTTCTTCTGACTAAGCTGCATAGAACACCGATGTTCAGCTTACATGAGTTAGGTTGGACAAAGGAGAAATTGTGTACTACACTACTGAGTAGCTCTGGTACTGCAACTCTCCTATGGTTCAAGTTGCAGCTGTTTCGACAATGAATTCTGCTTAAGCGAATCCAGATCCACCTTGTTCTGGTTCTCTTCCATGCAGATCAGCAGAAGAGAGGCAGAAGAAATTCTCGTCAGCTACTTTCCTCGACAATGTCGAAGGCATGCTGACCGTGGAAGGTACCGCACCACCTTCTGTACTCATTGACACAGGTACCCAGCCAGTACTCCTAGGTCGCAGCATGATTGATAAATTGCACCTGCAAACTGGAGATATTGTCCGCAGCAACTTGAAAATCAAGACTGCAGCTGGTGGGACTGATAGCATCATAGGGTTAACAAGGAAACCCCTTTGCATTACCCTATATGCTGATACACCTTCGAAGAAGACATCATCAAATAACAGACATTGTCTGTTATTTGTATGATCGCAAAAGCAGACACCTACGATGTCTTGTTAGGAACCAAGTTCCTAGTTCCGCTAGGATTTGGAATGGAGTTTTAGCGAACCGATATGTGACGATCTCAATCTTGTGACTCGAGCTCGGCTTTTGTAACTTAAGTTCGATCCGCGGCTTTTGTAACCAAAGTCCGATCCGCGGCTTTCGTAACCAAAGTCCGACCCGCGGCTTTCGTAACCAAAGTCCGATCCGCGGCTTTTGTAACCAATGCACCAATGCAAGCATGCAAATATATACACGCAGGCGCTGAGTGCAGCACCTTGCCTCAATATAAAGATATGGCAAGATTTGCACTGCTTACCGCAGTGTCACGTAGACTTCACGCAGTCGTACGCGGGTCCAGGCTAAGGTTCACTAGCTGCCGTCCGCCGTGTGCTCTACGCGCTACGCTCTCTGGGCGCAGGCGTGCACGCAGGCGCGGGGCCGTCTGCCGTATGCTCTACGCGCTACGTTCTCTGGGCGCAGGCGCAGACACCGGCGCGGGTGGCGCAGGCGTGGGCAGGAGGGTGAAGCTTGCTGAGCGGACTGCTCGGCTTGGGGCGCCCGCTTGGGCTCGGGACGGGCGCTGCGGCGGCCGCTGGCCCTGGCCGGCAGGGCATCGTGAAGATCCGAACGCTGCCTAATAGGCCAGGTTTGGCTGTGGCGACGTTGGATGGCTAAGTTGGGTGACGGGCTTGGTGTGGGCCAACCACATGGCCCAGGGGCAATCAGTCCCCGGGTGGTGACCTCCAGCCGTCCGTTCCACAATCGGATGGTGGTCGTCGCGCGTGGGCTCGGGCCCTTGCCGTCGCGTTGTCGTTGTCGTTCCGCCATATTGTCGTCGTTGCTCCGTCGCGTTGGAGTCGCGTTGTCGTTGGGGTTGAGTTGGTTGAGCGGTTGCCTTGATTTCCGGCTGGAAGAGGTTTTCCATCCCCGACTCGTTCACATCTGGAACGCGTGACTCAGCCGTAGGACGCGTGTCAAGCCAGGTCAACTGTCCTAGTCAGATCGACACAAATAAGCAGTCGACGGAATATCGCACGACAGCTGTCATGCGCGAGGGCGTCTATGCGATATGGCGTCGATTGGCTGATATAAAGACAAATGCTGACGTATACGAGCTTTGTGATACACCAACCAATTAAGAAAGTGGTTGCGTTGGCCATGCCAACAAGAAGGCAGTCCGTCAGGAGGCCATCGTCACCAATCGTTTATCTCAAGCAATGTCAACAAGGAAAAATTAGAGGTCGTCATTTGAACCTGTGACTTCCCCCCCCCCAACTGAGAGTCCTGACACAGGATGAGAAGTTGGGTGAGTATCTGAGCACTTGACACAAAACCAGTCATCATGTGGTATAGAAGTCATGGGTGGAGTGAGGCAGTGGATATGCCAACCTTTGTTACAATGAGAACACAAAAGCATAGCAGCTGCTTGATCAGCTTGTTGACAGACTTTACAACACAGATGCTCAGAAACCCATTGTTTAGTTGTATCGATGGTGGTGTCTATGTTGCTAAGATGGCAAGGAGCAATGGTTTGCACATGATCGCTAATGATGCGAATGCATGAGCCACGAAGCTTAACAACACCGGTAGGATGTTCTCCACCACCTGTAAAATCAGTGGTCCGGTTGACGAATCTAAGGCGTCATGGGGCTTGACTTTGACATATACAAAGTCACCCACATCAATAGTTTTATTATTCGAAAACAATGCAGAGTTTGGATGATCAAATTCTCGACCTGAACCTGCATTGCTAAAGCCTTCGCAGGGAAAGCCAGCAATGACTAGGTCAATTTCGGGAAGATTACTGAGATGATCTGGAGTAATGGCTCTGATGAGTCCGATTGGCAAGCGAAGCGATATGTGACGATCTCAATCTTGTGACTCGAGCTCTGCTTTTGTAACTTAAGTTCGATCCGCGGCTTTCGTAACCAAAGTCCGATCCGCGGCTTTCGTAACCAAAGTCCGATCCGCGGCTTTCGTAAGCAAAGTCCGATCCGCGGCTTTTGTAACCAATGCACCAATGCAAGCATGCAAATATATACACGCAGGCGCTGAGTGCAGCACCTTGCCTCAATATAAAGATATGGCAATATTTGCACTGCTTACCGCAGTGTCACGTAGACTTCACGCAGTCGTACGCGGGTCCAGGCTAAGGTTCACTAGCTGCCGTCCGCCGTGTGCTCTACGCGCTACGCTCTCTGGGCGCAGGCGTGGACGCAGGCGCGGGGCCGTCTGCCGTATGCTCTACGCGCTACGCTCTCTGGGCGCAGGCGCAGACACCGGCGCGGGTGGCGCAGGCGTGGGCAGGAGGGTGAAGCTTGCCGAGCGGACTGCTCGGCTTGGGGCGCCCGCTTGGGCTTTCTTATTTGGTTGGTGTATCACAAAGCTCGTATACGTCAGCATTTGTCTTTATATCAGCCAATCGACGCCATCTCGCATAGACGCCCTCGCGCATGACAAGCCTTCACAAGGAAAGCCAGCTATGACTAGGTCGATTTCAGGGAGTTTGCTGAGATAGTCTGGCGTAATGTCTCTGATGTCGCCGGGCAATGTTGTATCCCAGCCCTCAAAGGTCGCATTTGAAAGGAGATGCGAGTACCTCTCCTTCAAAATGTGGATGTGGTGAGAAGCTGCCTCACGGGCCTCCGGATCGTTGTCAACGTATATGTATCTGCCAATCTGGTACCGGCTGCGGAGGAGACCTGCGAGACCAGTTGCAGAGCCTGCAAATAACTCCAACACGGTAAGTCCTTCCTCAGGAGTATCGAAAGGAATGACCCCTTCGTAGAAGCGTTGATCTTGGGCTGGTCCTGCATTGGTCCCAGGATTATACAAACTAGATTCAAAAACTTTAGAAGACCAGGCCTCCTTCACCCGAAGAGACGCTGTACGGCTCCAGTCTGGCAACATGGCCAGGTACTTTCTGTAGTTCTCCTCCACAAGCATAGCCTCAAAATCCTCTTCAGCGAAACCATCTGTCTTTAGGCATTTGCGCAACACAGAAGGTCCAGAGTAGTAATCCGAGATATCACTTATAGGGCCCCTCTTCCGGTGAAAGACTACCGGTGCCTCCCCTGTCCCTTTGCCTGTAACAGGTGGTAATAAGGAAACATGATCAGATAAGGCTCTCATTAGTATCTGGTATGCCAGCATGGGCTTGCAGTCCAGCGTGAGACTGTTTCTTAAGAAGGGGTAATAACACTGTGTTAGTACCAGAATTTTTCCAGTCTGGCCTATCCCAAGCTTTGTCTGAGTAAAAATGCATACCAAATCCTAGCGGAACTAGGAACTTGGTTCCTAACAAAACATCATGTGTCTGCTGTTGTGATCATGCAAATAACAGACAATAATGTCCTCTTCGAAGGTATATCAGCATATAGGGTAATGCAAAGGGGTTTCCTTGTTATCCCTATGATGCTCAGTCCCACCGGCTGCAGTCTTGATTTTCATGTTGCTGCGAACAATATCTCTAGCCTGCAGGTGCAATTTTCCAATCATGTTGCGACCCAGGAGTACTGGCTGGGCACCTGTGTCAATGAGTACGGAAGGTGTTACGGTACCTTCCACGGTCAGAATGCCTTCGGCATTGTCGAGGAAAGTAGCTGACGAGAATTTCTTCTGCCTCTCTTCCGCTGATCTGCATGGTACAGAACCAGAACAAGATAGATCTGGATTCGGTTGAGCAGGATACATGGTTGGAACGGCTGCAACTTGAACCATATGAGAATTGTCAGTACCAGAGCTATTCAGTAGTGTAGTACACAATCTCTCCTTTGTCCAACCTAAGTCATATAAGCTGAACACAGGTGTTCTATGCAGCTTAGTCAGAAGTACGTCCTTGGACAACTGGCAATCTGTAGGAACCACATTATCTGAAGCTATTTGAGCTTTAGGCAGACGAGGCTCATTGGTCAGTGTAACTTCCTTGACTTTAAAACTTGCGGGGTAACGTGCATTCCCTGCACGTGCTGCCTGTTGCAAGTTAGTTTCGCCCCTCTTGAGAGGATTCCTGCTGTCAACAGTTGGTTCAGGAGCCGTGGCAGCAATAACAGCAAGGTGTGAGTAATCATACTCGTTTGCTGTCCCATCGAGGTCTTCTTCGACATCGTCCTGAGCGGCTTGAGCAACTGCAGCTGCAGCCAACTTGGCTCGCGTTTTAGCCTCGGCCTCATAAATAGCCAAATTCTGGGTCAGCCGTGCAACATCTTGTTCCAGTTTATTCATGTTAGATTGGTCAGTATGAACGGCGTAATCTTTGGAAGGACCCTGTCCACTCCCGTTCTTAGCTCGGAACTGAGCTGGAACTTTCTCTGGATTCTTTTTCCAGCACTGTGCATCACTGTGACCCAACCTTCCACAAAAGCCACATTTGACTCCCGCAGTCTGGAGTAATGCAGCACAGTTCCTCTTTATGTGACCAGGCTTACCGCAGTTGTGACAAGTGATAGTAGGACGCGGTTGATACTGCTTAGAAGTCTGAGTCATTGTCTGAGACATATCAGGTAATGCAACATGAGCTCTGGTGTTACCTGATAGAGGTTTCTTAACGAGAGTGTCTTTGTCGTCCTTCCTGTCCTTGTCAGAAGTTGACGAACCTGAGAAACGATCATCGACATTTTTAAGCGCAAAGTCTGCAGACTCCTTTTCAAGCATGACCTGGAAAACATCGGCCAGGTCAAAATGAGGTTTGTGGAGTTGCCGCGTCTGCATCAACATTAAGTTCAAAACATTGTGCATTGGCTTTATTAGACACAACCCGAAGGAATTGATTAGCTAAGTCTTGCGAACTGATGCTTGTCCGCGACTTCTCTATAAGAGTGGTGTACCGATGATAGCATGCGGTCACCGTTTCACCTTCAAGACGTCTGAACTTATACAGCTCTTGTTTGTAATGCATGACGTTTTCCGGGAACTGTTTAGACATGCGTTTGATCATCTCTTCAACAGGATCCTCAATCAAACTAGGACCTGCCGCGATCTCTGCTGACGTAGCCGTCAAGGATAGAGGTGTTCTAAGGTCTAACACGTCTTCTTTAGTCCTTCTGTACACAGCTCCGGCAGCACCATTAAAATATTTGGCAAACAAGGTCATTCTCTGACCTCGACCGACCACGTAACCCTGCACGTCTAACTCACAGAGTTCTGCCACGATATGGTCTCTGACTTCTTTCAATGAGGATCCGTCAGGCATGCCCGTGAATCTCGGACGATCACCTGAAGCCATGTGTGTACGTCTGATGCGAGGGCGTTTGGCTTTCAATTCTGCCGGCTGCTGGGAATCTCCGGTCGTTGGAGTATCTGCAGCAGCAGAAGATTCGGGCAACACAAGAGTAGATCGACCAGTATCAGGCAGATCTGTGCTAACTGACTCGTCCAGATTGACAAGTTTTCCGGACCGCACTCTCATACGATGTTGTTTCAACAAACAGATTCAGCCAATCAGCAATGATAGAGCTGATGCGGTAGCCTCAGATGCAAAGCACTTCAAGAAGTCACAAAAGAAGATCGCTCGAGTCTGGCAAGATGAGTAGCAGTCCGCTCAGCAAGCGAAGCGGTATGTAACGAACTCAATCTTGTAACTCGGACTCGACTTTTGTGACAGATTGTTCGAACCGCGGCTTTTGTAACTTCAGTCCGAACCGCGGCTTTTGTAACCCAGTCCGATCCGCGGCTTTTGAAACCTTAAGTCCGAACCGCGGCTTTTGGGACCCAATGCACCAATGCAAGCATGCAAGGACATACACGCAGGCACTGAGTGCAGCACCTTGCCTCAATGTAACGATATGGCAAGATTAGCAACTGCTTATCGCAGTGTCACGTAGACTTCTCGCAGTCGTATGCAGGTCCAGGCTAAGGTTCACTAGCTGCCGTCCGCCGTATGCTCTACGCGCTACGCTCTCTGAGTGCAGGCGTGGACGCAGGCGCGGGGCCGTCTGCCGTGTACTCTACGCGCTACGCTCTCGGGGCGCAGGCGCGGACACCGGCGCGGGTGGCGCAGGCGTGGGCAGGAGGGTGAAGCTTGCCGAGCGGACTGCTCGGCTTGGGCTGCCCGCTTTGGCTTGGGTCGGGTGCTGCGGCGGCCGCTGGCCCTGGCCGGCTGGGCACTGTGAAGATCCGAGCGTTGCCTAATAGGCCAGGTTTGGCTGAGGCAACGTTGGTTGGCTAAGTTGGATGACGGACTTAGTGT
The DNA here is from genome assembly GCA_009602725.1 of Spirogloea muscicola. Classification (NCBI taxonomy): domain Eukaryota; kingdom Viridiplantae; phylum Streptophyta; class Zygnematophyceae; order Spirogloeales; family Spirogloeaceae; genus Spirogloea; species Spirogloea muscicola. Next base: position 1,147,331 of record WELB01000016.1, read on the forward strand.
GGGCCAACCACATGACCCAGGGGTCAATCAGTTGCGGGTGGTGAGTTTCAGTCGTTTGTTCCACGATCGGATGGTTTTCGTTGCGCGTTGGCTTGGGCTTTTGCCGTCGCGTTGTCGTTGTCGCTCCGTTGCGTTGGTGTTGCGTCGTCGTTGTTGCTCCGTCCTTGCATCGTTGGGGTTGAGTTGGTGGAGCGGTTGCCTTGACTTCAGACTGGAAGAGGTTCCCCATCCCCGACTTGTCTCACATCTGGAACGCGTGACTCAGCCGTAGAACACACGTGTCAAGCCAGGTCATCTGTCCTAGTCAGATCGACACACACAAATAGGCAGTCGACGGGATATCGCACGACAGCTCCCAGGAAATGGAGTGTGTATTGATTTATGGAGGGCTTGTGTGACCAAGTACGGAGGCAAGCGCATTGACAGATGTACATCACCTGCTGCTGCTAAGCTGACCCCCTCAGTAACCACGAGTCAGCACATAGAGTTCGCTAACTGATGCTCGAATACCAGACGGCAGTTGACAAGCTCTTGTGCCACCAGCTATGGTAAGGAAGCGAAGACAGCTTAGGGCCAGGTAAGAAAGAGAGACGAAGTGAGCTCGTCCAAAGGCGGCGAGGCGCTGTGAAAAGCCAGCCAGGAAAGAAGTCGACAATGTCCGAGTAACGAAGTAGAGTAAGCGGGGTTTCAAATGGGCGGGGGCTATGGAAGAGTCCAGCTCATGCCCAAGGGGCTCAGGGCTGCGAACAGGAAGAAGTGGGCATGAGCCATAAGGATGGGCTCGCTCATTGAGGATAGGGGCTGGAAAAGCCAGCCCAAAAAGGAGCCGGATATGTAATATTTGATCGGTCAAGCTGGCCGGGCCCCGCACGCGGCACCTGGCGCGAGGTCAGCAGTGCCGGCGCGGCTATGCCACAGCAGCTGGCCGCCTGGCCGGCGGCCCCTTGGCACCGCCAAAGAGGCCTTCGATGTGCCACCTGGCCACGCCAGCTCAGCCGGAGCCGGCGGCGATGGCAGGTCGTCCACGCAGGTGCACTCCAAGCCGTTTTGCCGTTTGACTGTGACGCTGTGACGGACCCCCCGTTCTCTTTTAAAAGTGTAAATATTACAATGTATTTGAAACAAAGAAAGGCCAAATAGCCAAGTGCCAAGGCAAGCACGTCTGAAGACGTACATCACATAGAACAGAAGAAAGTGCTCGCCCATAGAAGAGAGGGGCTCCTTTCAAAGCGGGCGAGGGCTGTGAAAGTTGGTAGGCCAACAGATTGGTGTTGAGGAGGATCTGACAAGTAGCCGACGCGGTTGCATGCCATAGGTTGCGCTGCCAGCCGAGGGAGCGCGCAACGGGGCCGGGGGAATGCGGCTGCTGAGATTAAAACTTGGCTGTGAAAAGCTAGCCAGATGCACACAGGTGTTCATGACGGAGCCTGAGGAGGGGAGAATGCGGCTGGTGATATTAAAGCACCGGCTGTAACTGCCAGCCAGATGCATACAGGTCTTCATGACGGAGCCTAACGCTAGGCAGACAGGGCGCCCTCAATATCCCCTTGTCAGCAGTAGGTAGTCAGATGAGCTGAGGGGAGGAAGAGCAACCCCGGCTGCTGCAAGGGCGCGACCAGCCCGGCAATGCAAAGCAATCGCCTGGAACCGCCGCCGGGTGGTCCTTGTACTTGTGCAGAGGGGGAGGGAGGAGGGGAAGACATTGCCTGGGGAGGAGCGAATTCGTGTATTTGAAACAAACGAAGGCCAACATGGCCAAGTACAAAGAAGAAAAGAAGAAAAAGGCAAAGGCAAAGACGAAGGCAAGCACATCTTAAGGAAGCGGCTGCCGATATTAAAAGAGCGGCTGTGAAAGCCAGCCAGATGCATACAGGTGGTCATGACGGAGCCACAGGCAAGGCAGCCAGGGCGCTCTTAGTACCCCCGTGTCAGCAGTAGAAAGCCAGATGAGCTGAGGGGAGGAAGAGCAACCCCGCTGCGCAAGCCAGAGGCTGCTGCAAGGTCGCGACATCTTAAGGAGGAGAGGGCGGCGCGGCGGAATGATGGGCCGCCCGCCGCGGCGGGCGGGGAGGCGTGAGCTTGGCTTTTTCTCTGGGCGGCCCCGCCAATCTGGAGGCTGGCGCCGCTTCGGGCGGTGGCCGGCGCCGACGCCGGGCCCACGGCTGCTCGCGCCGCCCGCCCTTCTTCTTCTCCCTTACCCCCCCCCTTCCCCCCCCTCCCCCGAAAGCTGGGCGAGCTCTAGTTAGTCGCAGACGCAGAAGGGCTTCGAATCTGCCATCTGGTTTTCAGGCATCGCTTAGCGACCCTTATGAATTGACCCATGAATACTGAGTGGGTCAATCTGCTGTGGGTGATGTACGTCACTTAGTGTGCTTGCCTTTGTACTTGGCCATTCTGGCCTTCGTCTGTTTCGAACACACGAAATATTTCCTCTACCTCCCCGCACCTCAGAAAATCTTAGGGTTTCTGGGTTTTTGGGCTGGCCTCTCATAGAAATGAGATGTGAGCTCTTCCAAAGAGGGGGCGGGGGCTGTGAAAGAAGGAGGGCTCACCCATTGAGGAATTGATTGGGAGCTTCGTAACCCCGAGTCAGCAGCCGCGAGTCGGCGCATTTTGCAGCTGGAAAAGAGGCACCCCGACGCTGACCCATAAGTAGCAGCTAAAGCGAGGCCTGCCCGCAAGTGCACAGCGTGAGCCTGGGACCGTTGGAAGGGAGTGGATAGCGGCATGCGGAACAACTGGGCAAGCGACCCGGCGGCGTTAAAGCCGGGCAGCTCACCTTGCTGTCCCTGCCGACCATCGAGAGAATGCGGCTGCTGATATTCAAAGAGCGGCTGTGAAAGCCAGCCAGATGCATACAGGCTTTTATTTCTGCAATTGTCGACCAATATACACAGACGGATCCACAAAGCAAAACAGGTGCTTCAGACAGGTGCTATGCCCATGCAAACTCCTCTACGACCTCCTTCGGAACAGTCCCTTGAAAAGGCATGAGGTTACTCGCTTGCAGAGCTAGCAACCACTCGCACTTGGGCTTATATGGGAAGTGAACCTCGTAAGTCAGTAGTGCTTTGGAGGCAAAATTTTCCACACGGCAATCTTTCTTCACACATTTTCATCTATTACGTAGCATGAAGTCTGTTAAATAGTATCATCTCTTTTGAGTCACTCAAATATGACCTTGATCAGCTACTGCCAGGAATTTACGAGATGGTGGCAGCAGCATTCCTGTTCTGAGTAAGCAGAGAAGTGGGACAGACCACAAAGTCTAGAGGTGGGAGAAGGTTCTGTCCCGTAGACGAGTACATATAATTGAGGAACGACTTCACTGCAGCAGCATTGCAAATGGTGCACGGGGGTTGTGGTGGCACAATCTTGACGGCCACCCAAATGTACACGAAAGAAACCATGGGGCACACGCCAGTGCCTTGCTGGAAGATGGTGTTGACTCCAGACCAAGTCGCAGTAGCAGGTGGCAGAGAGACGGGGAAAGCGCCAGTGATGGAGCAGGCGTTGCCCTTGTAGTTCTGACCAGCCTTGTTGTTGGTTGCCGCAATGCGGATGTTGCCGGTGACAACTGTGACGGCTATTGGAGTTGCCAGGTAGGTGATGGAGCCAGGGTGTCCGAATACATAGGCGGCAGCACCACAGGAGCCGGAGGCCGTCACCAGCCTGGGTGAGCCCCAGGTCACAACCTCGCCAACCTTGGTAGCGGGCCAAGGGCGGGCACCCCCAGCAGTGCAGAGGTTGAGGTAGGTCGTAAATACGAATGTAGTGCCGGCAGAGTCGGAGCGAGCGACCGGGACGGTGATGTTACCCCCCCCAATGGCGGCTAAGAAGCCGGAGTACAGGTCTGCCAGGCTCTGGCAAGACAGAGTCAAATTTGTGGCACCGTTGTATAGCACCGAGAACGACAGCAGGCCCTGCGGCACCGTCAACTTGCTGAAGCCAAGGCTAGCCTCTTGGGCGACCGTCATGGCAGCAACTGAGGCAACAACCAGATACTGCCTGGCCTTGAGGCCGGTGTACCCAGCACCTGAGCTGCCAGAGCAGGAGGGACACGCAATGTGGCGTCTCAATGTCAATAGATACACGGAGTTTCCTAGCATGTAAATAATGGCAACGGTATGCATCACTCCGTGAAAGTAGCAGGTCAACGGAGGCAATACATTGTTCTGGAGCAGAAGCTCGCAAGGAAGTGCAACGAGAGTGCCAGGAGATGGCAAGTGGGCTACTGTGACATTTGCCGTACCCGACCGAAGCGTAGCAGCCGAAGGAGCCGTAAGCGTTGAGGAGTTGGTTCTCCAATACAACCGCAGCACTGGAGCCACCGAAGACGGTGGTGCCGGCGGGCGAGCAAGCGGCGGAGGCGGGGGCAGAGAGGCCGAGGACGAGCATGGCGGCGAGGAGGAATGTCATGGCTGCTCAAGTCGGTAGGAGTCGCAGGGGCCTGCGGTGTGGGACTGGAAGCACGGCGGTCAGCTGCACTCGATCTTATGGGGCTCGAGAGCAGCCTCTTCCGGGGCCCTCCGCCTCGAGGTGGCAATCCGTCACTCAATGCCCCTACAGGGCGGTAGGGATGAACGAGGAGCTCTCTGGAGGTCGAGGCGGCCGTGAAAGGCCAGCCCAGAAGGAAGGTCAAACAGGGAGTAGGGGGAGTCCAGGGTAGCATCCTCATCCGCAGGAATTGCGAAAGGCCAGCGAGCGACGCGTGGCCCTGCTTGTAGGCGGATACCCAAGACGCCCGAGATGCCCTAGATGCCCGAGATGCCGATACCGTGTCCCGCCCAGGCCGACCAAAGGCGGGCCCACGGCCGGCGACGATCGGGAGCTGGCCTCACAAGCGGACTAATGAATAAAGTAAGACGCTTCCAGTAGACTATACTCGTAGGCCCAGGCCCGGTCAGGGTGGAGCAGGGCGGCTTTTCCAACGTTGACTTCCCTGCAGCCGGGTCGCTGGCGCAAGTGTATCGAATGCGCCTGGCCGTCTCGCTGCAGAGGTCCATGGCCCGGGCGCTGCACCTTCGTGCCGGCAGAGCCCTCGCTGCTGCCTCTGGCTCTGGCCAGGGGACCCACTTCCAGGAGCCCAGCATCTCTGATCTGCGGCTGCTTAGCAGGGGTTACTGAGTGTCTCGTAGC
>WELB01000016.1:1153690-1192266 GCA_009602725.1 Spirogloea muscicola
TGGATCACTCAATAAGTACGAGTGAGGAGCCTCAGATCCGACAGACTAGCTGCCGGGAAGCTATCACCCTGACGAAAGCCAGAGCCCGCAGCGAGAGCACAGCCAGCTCGCAGATGCAGAGCGTGGGCCATGGACCGCTGCAGGGATACAGAGAGGCGCATCCGATATACCTGAGCCCACGAGCCCGCGGCGTTGAAGTCGGCTGGGAAGGGGGAGGAGAGGGCGGCGCGGCGGGATGGTGGGTCGCCCGCCGCGTGCGGGAGAGGCGCATGCTTGGCCTTTTCTCTTGGCGGCGCCGCCAACTTGGAGGCTGCCGCCAGTTCTGGCGGTGGCCGGCGCCGACACCGGGCCCACGGCTGCTAGCCCCGCCCTCCCTAATCTTGAACACCTCTGTGCGCACCTGGCTGGCTTGTACAGCCGCTTTTCTCTTATCAACAACGCATTCTTTCTGTCCCCCTCCCCCCGTTCATCTCCCTCTCCCTTTCTCTCCCTCACAGCAGAGAAAAGCTCCAGCATTGCGCTGACTACCCCCTTAGCAATCACCACTACCAGCCGCAATTTATACCTTTGGCTGCATGGGTCCTCGTTTTCATACCCTACTTGAGAGTTTTGAGCAAGTCTTGGACGTGCACGAGGTGAGGATATGCTTCCAGCCGAGATGGGCATGCGGGCAGCCTGTTTGTCGTTTTTGCGACGTCGTGTGTTAGCCTGTTTGCAGAGAGCTCAGGGTGAACATGAAGCTTTTCGAGCCTTAGCTGGTGGCATGTGGGCTTGTCAATTGCTGACGGTATTCTAACATCAGTTAGCGACCTCTATGTGCGGACTCGTGGTTACCGAGGGGGTCAGCTTAGCAGCAGTGATGTACATATGTCATTGTGCTTGCCTTTGCACTAGGCACTCGGGTCCTCCATCAGTCAGGTCCTCCATCAGTCAATGCACACTCCATCCTCCCCCTGTTTTGACATAGCATCTTCAGGCCCCTTTGTAGCTGCTACACGCTTGTAGGCCCGTCCGAACCCTTGTCAATTCTTTTTGGGCTGGCTTTTCGCAGCCCTTGCCCCCATTTGGAAGTGCCACTTCTTCATTTTCAAAGGGGGCGAGGCCTGTGAAAAGCCAGCCCAGCAAGAATGGGCCAGATTCAAGGAGCCAAAAGGCAGAAGAGAAGGGAAGGAGAAGCTCATTCAAAAGCTTGGCGATGGCTGTAAACGGCCGGCTTCATAAAGAAAAGGGTTGAGGTCAAAGGTCGAGCGGGCACCCTCCCTTGTGGCCTTCCACAGCCACGCCCACATTCAAAGACATTCTTTTCTTGCTGGAGGGTGGGCTGGGGGGGGCTCGCCTTCCTCTGGCTTCCTCTGGCCCCCTTCTCGTTCTTTGTTCATTCTTTTTTGGGCTGGCTTGTCCAGCCCCTATCCTCAATGGGCGAGCCCTTTCTTCGCCGCCAGGAAACAGCGCTTCCAAATTGGGCAGCAGTGGCTGTGAGAGGCCAGCTCAAAGACGCAGCCCCTCTCTTCTATGGGCGAGCTCATTCAAAGACGAAATGCTCGCCCCCTAGAGGATAGGGGATGGAGCCATGAGCAGTGTGGCGTTACTGGCACGTGGTCGACCAGACTGCAAATAGGAGAAGAAGCTCCTTCCAAACAGGGCGAGTATTGTGAGGGCAAATGATGTGAAAGCGGAATAATGGCGGCACACACAGCACCGGCACTGACGGGTAGACCGGCAAATGATTGTCGAAAGAAGGATGAAGCCGGATGAAACCAAGGGGAAGGCCAGGTCAAGCAACTCAAGCAACTCAAGCAACTCAGCTGGTGCAAGAAGCGGCTACATAAGCGAGCCCTGTGCTGATGGGGGCTGAGGCAACCAGTGCAAAAGCAGGATGAACGGGGACTTCAGTACCCATGAGTGAGCACATTAATGTCAAACAGGGGTCAACAAATTGGGGGAGCCAGAGCACCGCCGCGGAAGCCAGTGGCCAGGGTTATTGAGTGCTTCGTAGCTGCTTTGTTTCTTGTTGAGCTTGTTTTTCTTAGCGCTTCCCCTTGGCCTCCTTGTCGTACTTTGTTCATTCATTTTTTGGCTGGTTTCTCCAGCCCCTATCCTGATGGGCGAGCCCCCTTTCTTCTTGTCCATTCTTTTTTGGCTGGCTTCTGCCAGCCCCTCTCTTCTATGGGCGAGCTCATTCTCCTCTCTTTCTTCTTCTGAACGAGCAGCCGCAGGCCCGGCGCGCCGTCGTGTGTAGTGTCGGCACCGGCCACCGGCAAATGCAGCGGTGTCTTCAAGTTGGCGGCGCCGCCCGGGTGGGCAAGCATGCGCCTCCCCGCTGCCGCGGCGGGCGGCCCATCTTTCCGCCGCCACCCCCGCCGTCCTACCCTGGGCCATCCTCCCCCGTACTTACTGAGCGGGTCAGCTTAGCAGCAGACGATGTACATCTGTCAATATGCTTGTCTCTCTACTTGGCCACTCAGGTCCACTATCAGCGATACACTCCATTGCCCCGGGCGGGCCCATGCCAGGCACAGGGGTTTTTCAGAGGTTGCTTATCAATGCCCGATTCTAATTAGCAACTTCGAAGCGGCCACTCAATGCCGCCCAAAGCTGCTGATGGTTGAACCTTAATAGCCACGAGCTTCACAGCATTGGCAGAGCTTGGCCACAGCTTGAACCTGCCTACATACTCGACGGTCACACTTGCCGGTCAATGGGGCAATGATTGGGTGGTAGTCAGGCTGGCAATGAGATACCTCGAGTGAGGCCCTTCATGCAGATCTCCTTACTCAAGCTCTGGGATTGATGGTCCTTACAGAAGCGCTGATCACCATTGCAAAATGGTCACTGCCAGAGAGGGTGGGCAGAAAAGCAGGAGCAGGAAGATGCAGGGGGCTTAAAGGCCTTAGTGGTGGTTCATGAAGGCTCACACGCAGTAACAAATACCGGGGGGCGCTTGCCGGCTTCCAGCAGGTGGTGCGGCCATGAAATTTGTGTGATGGTGATGGCCGACGCCTGGAGGGTGCAATCATGCAAGGCCTAGGTGCCTGGGAAGCCTAAGTCATGGCTGTTGATGGCCTGCCAGCATCTCCAAGGGCCATCAGAGCGAACAAGGTGCCCAAAAAAGGAGGCACAGATTGTTTCTGCAGGACCTGTTACACACTAGGTGGCCAGCTTTGTATCTCGTTGTGCCCTTAGGGCAGGTCGATGTGGGCGCGAGGCACCCTCTCTGGCAAGCTCAGCCAGGCGCCAGTCTATCAAGGAGGTCAGCAGACTGGGGCTGCACTGGATGGGAGGGAGGCTCGACCAGGATCTGTGGCAGTCCTAGGCCATGCGAGCTGCAAGGCTGCCAGCTTGGTTGCCATCCGCATATGGCGGACGCCAACGACCGGAGCAAGGGATCGGCGCATCAGGGCGTGCTCATCAACTGCATTGACGTTGGAGGCGAGAAAAAGCACAGGACGCAGGCCGCCAGGTGGAGAAAATTGGGAGCATGGCTGGTCCTGCCGCCGTGGCGGCAACAAGCTGCGGCGGCTGCTGATGCGGCTGCTGATATGAAAGAGCGTCCGTGGAAGGAAAAAGAAAGGGCTCTCCCAAAGGAGAGCCTCCGAGGCCTGTGAACAGCCAGCCCGAAAAAGAATTGACAAGGTCGGAAGGGGCCAAAAGTCGCTTTCCCAAAGCCTTCCCGGTAAGACTATCACTTAGTAAGCTCAACTTAAAAGCCACAAGTCAGACAGACTGGCGGCCCGGGAAGCCCGCTTGACGACAGCCAGAGGCTGCAGCTAGAGCACGGCCAACACAAGCCAGCCAAGAAGGAAGACTCTTCCAGGAAATGCCAATGGCTGTGATCGGCCAGCCCAGAAGAAAGACTGAACAATGCTGGAAGGGGCCAGAAAAAACGTTTCCAGATTGTCAGCAGTAGCTGTGAGAGGCCAGCCCAAAGGAACGGACAAGGTCTGCAAGAGAAAGTGGCTCTCCCCAAGGGGGCAAGTGCTGTGAAAAGGCCTTGGCTGCTGGGCCCAGGTGGCTTCGTCCATATCTGGACGATTCCTCCTTGGGCAACAACGTGTGTTGGCGCCTCACATCAGTACCGTGGTTCAGGGGAGTCTGCCTTTCCAAGTGACTCTCAAAGCATGCCAACAGGACCTCTTTGCCGCATACCNTGGTGGTGGCCGGCGCCGCCCTGCGCAGAAGGGGCGGCCACCTCCACCTTCGTAGCTGCTTTGTTTCTTAGTGTGCTTGTTTGTCTAAGCGCTTCCCTTGGCCCCCTTCTCGTACTTCAGTCATTCTTTTTTGGGCTGGCTTTTCCAGCCCCTATCCTCAATGGGCGACTCAAGCTCCCTCCGACCTTGTCCATTCTTTTGGGCTGGCCTTTCCCAGCCACCAGTCAATCTGGCCGCGCTTTCTTCTTAATGGGCGAGCACTTTCTTCCACCTTGGCGGCGCCCGCCCGGTGGCCGAGCTCGCGGCTGCTCTTGGCGGACCTTCGTCCTATTCGCAGCCTCGCCCCCTTTGCCTGTGGATAAGCTTGCTTCTCTTTTTTTCGGGGAGCCGGTGGACTTTCCTGCAGCCGGGTCGCTCGCGCAGGTGTACCGCATGCGCTTGGCCGTCTCGCTGCAGAGATCTATGGCCCGCGAGCTGCACCTCTGTGCCGGCAGAGCCCTTGCTGCTGCCTCTGGCTCTGGCCAGGGGACCCACTTCAGGAGCCTAGCATCTCTGACCTGCGACTGCTTAGCAGGGATTACTGAGTGATTCATAGCTGACTTGTTTCTTTTTGTGCTTCTTTCTTACTGCTTCCCCTGGCCCCCTTCTTGTGACCTGGTGACCACCCCACAGGCCGGCGGGCCACGTCTTCTCCTGAACGTGGTGACCACCGACGCATACGACCGCGCGCACCCAGCCCAATGTGCCACCAAGGTTGGGTATGCGGTCGCCTGCGCCGATCGGGCTAAAGAGCTCAAGTACGCCGACCATCCGCCGGAAGACGAGTTCTTCCCGTTGGCAATTGACACCCATGGGGCGCTGGGCGCTCGGTGGCTCGAGCTGCTCACCCAGCTCGCCCGCCACACCATCGCCCGTCGCTTCCATGGGGAGCCGGTGTACTTTCCTGCAGCCGGGTCGCTGGTGCAAGTGTATCGCATGCGCCTGGCCGTCTCGCTGCAGAGGTCTATGGCCCGCGCGCTGCACCTTCGTGCCGGCAGAGCCCTCGCTGCTGCCTCTGGCTTTGGCCAGGGGACCCACTTCCAGGAGCCTAGCATCTTTGATCTGCGGCCGCTTAGCAGGGGTTACTGAGTGATTCGTAGCTGCTTTGTTTCTGTGTGTGCTTGTTTCTCTTAGCGGCTTCCCTTGGCCCCCTTCTCGTACTTGGTTCGTTCTCTTTGGGCCAGGCTTTCCCAGCGCCTATCCTCATTGGGCGAGCACTTTCTTCTTGTACTTTGTTCATTCTTTTGGGCTGGCTGTTCCAGCCCCTATCCTGAATGGGCGAGCCCTTTCTTCTTTCGACTTCTTTCGACTTTGGTCTGTTTTCGAAAGTGGCTTCCTCAGCCATCTTCAACTCTCCAGAAAGAGATCCTTCTTATCTTTGCTTATATGCATATTGCAAGGGCTCTGGGGGTCTAGAGTTTGAGTTTCTTCTGCAAGAAGGGGGGTTTCGTCACACACGGGAGGCAACAGTACAATGCTTGAGATGCACACGCGAACCGCCTGCCAGCCACCGCCGCCGGCTGAGCTGGCAAGCCACGCGGCACAATCCCGAAATATTTGGCGCGTTGGCCGCTAGGTGGGCAGCTGTTGTGCTAAGGCTCGACGGCACGGCACCTCAGCGCGGTGCGCGGGGCCCACTTGCTGACCCGCTTGACCGACCGAATGCGACGTTCTCCGGCTCCTACAGACCTATTCCCGTACACTTTCTTCGTGCTGGCCCATCCCATCTTTTTAAGGAGCGCAAGTACTTTGACCAAAGTAACAGAAACAAAGAATGAACAAAGAACGAGAAGGGGGCCAGAGGAAGCCAGAGGAAGCGCTAAGAAAATCCATCTCCACTCACTAATAGGAAGAAAGAAACAGCTACTCCATTTCAACGCAGTGGCTCTGAATGGACAGCCCAAAGGCATGTACAACGTCTGAAAGGGCCGGATGGCGCAAAAAGCAGGACACCATATCCCAAGGCGTCAGCAAGTGGGCGCTCAATTAAGCTCTAGTCAGCAAGTGCATTCAGGAAGACTCCTAGGAGAACAATTTGTTGAACCCCGCTTATCCTCTCAATCACTTCGGGCAGGCTTTTCACAGCCCTCGCCCCGTTTAATGAGCATACTTCTTTGGCCAGGGCGGTGAAATAGAGAAAGCGCTCGCCCATTGAGGATAGGGGCTGGAACAGCCAGCCCAAAAAAGCCCAAAAAAGAATTGGAAAGTACAAGAATGGGGCCAGGGGAAGCACTAAGAAAGACAAGCACAAAAGAAACAAGGCAGCTACGAATCACTCAGTAACACCTGCTAAGCCGTCGCAGGTCAGAGATGCTAGGCTCCTGGAAGTGGGTCCCCTGGCCAGAGCCAGAGGCAGCAGCGAGGGCTCTGCTGGCATGGAGGTGCAGCGCGCGGGCCATAGACCTCTGCAGCGAGACGGCCAAGCGCATGCGGTCCACCGGCTCCCCATGGAAGCGGCGGGCGATGGCGTGGTGGGCGAGCTGGTTGAGCAGCGCGAGCCACCGAGCGCCCGGCGCCCCATGGGTGTCAATTGCCAGCGGGAAGAAATCGTCGTCCTGCGGATGATCAGCATATTTGAGCTCTTTTGCCCGGGCGGCGCAGGCGACCGCTTACCCAGCCTTGATGGCACATTGGGCTGAATGTGAGCGGTCGTATGCGTCGGTAATCACTACGTCCAGGATAAGACGTGGCCCACCGGCTTGTGGGGTGGCCACAAGGTCTACACGACGTGCGTGGACACCGTCGGCCCTTCGCTGCAGCTTACTGACGGCTGAGTGCTCCGTTGCAACCTAGAAGCCTGCCTCCACCAGGATACCATGCATAGCATCCCGGCAAAAACCTTTGCCGGCCATGGGTCAGCCCGAGGGCGACCTTGGCGGGCCACGGTGTCGGCATCTCGGGCATTTCGGGCATGTCGGGCATCTCGGCACCCGCCTTGCAGCGGGCCCATGTGTCGCTCGCTGGCCTCGCATTCCCTGCGGATGAGGATGCTACCCTGGGCTCCCCCACTCCTTGTCCACACTGCCTTCAAGGCTGGCCTTTCGCAGCCATCGCCCTTCACTGGACCGTCTCTCGCACCCGCCGCCCCTTCAGAGGAGCTTTTGCTTGTAGATCCGACGAAAATCCTGCGGGCGTATCACTAGAAGATTTTCAAGGGGTCGAGCCCTGTAAGAGCGAGGGCACCTCAAGTCATGTACCCATAACTCCCGCAATAGCACCAAAAATTAGATACAAGGTACCTATATCTTTGTGGTTAGTAGAAAAAAGCCACCTTTGTGCAAAATTATTCATTTGGAAGCATATTTTTATTCTTCTTCAGTAGTGCAATCCTTTGTTGAACTAGTTTAGGTTGATATTTACGTAATTTTGAAAAACGAAATTGGTTACGCACACTGTCTCGGAAGCAAATCATTATCTTTTTGTGAAAATCAGCTAATAAATTGTCTTGAAGAATAAGCAAAGCCTGAAGCTTTTGTTCTATTTGTTGTGATATTTGCCCATGTACTGTTTGTCTACATTTAGGCCCATAAAGTTGAAAAATAGATAAACATGATTCTCCGCCCAAGCCCACACTCCACACACCGCAGCCCTGCGACCCTGCGCCGCCTGAGCGACCATGGGTCCCCTCCTCGCCGCCGCGCTGGTCCTCGCCCTCACCGCCTCGGCCTCCGCCACCTGCTCACCCAACACCACCTTTGCCTTCGGTGGCGCACTGCCATACAAGATCTGGAGAACCAAGTCCTCAGTAACTCCAGCAGCAAGAACGGCTCCTTCGGCTGCTACGCTTTGGTCGGGTACGGCAGATGTCACAGTGGCCCACTTGCCTTCTCCTGGCACTCTCGTTGCACTCCCTTACCGGCTTCTGCTCCAAATTTACGCATTGCCTTCGTTTACCTGCTACTATCGCGGAGTGATGCATGCCGTTGCCAACAACAACGCTTAAAACTCCATGTATCACATGCATTGAGACACCACATGCCCCTTGTGCTCTGGCAGCTCTGGTGCTGGGTACACCGGCTTCAAGGCCAGGCAGTATCTGCTTGCTGCCTCGGTTGCTGCCATGACGGTCGCCCAAGAGAGTGGCTTCATCAAGTTGACCGTGCCACAGGGCCTGCTGTCCTTCTCGATGCTATACAACGGTGCCACGACTCTGACTGTCTTGCCAGAACCTAGCAGACCTGTACTCCGGCTTCCTTATGTCCATCGGAGGGGGTGCCATAACAGTCCCTGTCGCTCGCTCCGATCTGGCCAGCACTACACAAGTGTTCACGTCCTTCCTCAACCAATGCACTGCAGGGGGTGCCCGCCCTTGGTCCTCTGCCAAGGTTGGCGAGCTTGTGACCTGGGGCTCACCCAGGGTGGTGAACGCCTCCGCTCTTCTGGTGTTGCCTCCTATGTGTTTGCCAGCCCTGGTGCCATCACCTACCTGGCGACTCCAGTAGCCGTCAACTTTGTCGCTGGCAACGTCCGCATTGCGGCTACCAACAACAAGGCTGGTCAAAACTACAAGGGCAACGCCTGCTGCATCCCTGGCACCCTCCCCATCTCTTCTCTATATGCTAATCAGACGTGGTCCGCAGTCAACACCGTCTTCCGGCTCTGGTGTGTGCCCCATGAAATTCTTTTGTATACTTCTGGGTGGCCCTCAAAACGATGACAACACGATCTTTGTGCGCCACTTGCAATGCTGCTGCAGTGCAGTCGTTCCTCAATCATATGTACTCGTCTGCTGGTCAGACCCTTCTCCCACCTCTAGACTTTGTGGCTTGTCCCACCAGTCTGTATGATCAGACCAGGGCTGCTGTTGCTACCATCTCGTAAAATCTGGCAGTAGCTCGTATCGGTACTTATTGACTGATTCCAAAGAGACTAGGTCATTTGACAGATATCATGCTACGTAAGAGAAGAAAGATTCGCGTGAAGTGAGACTTGTGTGAAGGAAGATTTGCCGAAAGCACTTCTGACTTACTAGGTCTACATCACACATAAGATCAAGTCGTATGTTGTGCAAGTGGTTGCTAGCTCTGCAAGCAATCAATTCATGCTTTTTGTCATCGCACTCTTGTGAAGGAGGTCGTAGAGAAGTTTGCATGAGCATTGCACCTGTCTGAAGCACCTTCTCAGTCTTGTGGATCCGTCCTTGTTGCATTGGTCGACACAAGCAGATTCTCGGCATGACCGTGGTGGAAATGCTGCCGAAATGTGACCTCACGCAAGCTGCCTGAAAAGTGGACTGAATATTTCAGAACTGATTATTGTGTGAAGTAGCACCAAGCGTAGCAGAGACTGTCTTGTGAGGATGTGGAGCTGAAAGGCCACAATACGAGCTGAACGAGAAGTGACTCATGCGACAAGTTGCTCTCAGAGATTGGTACCTTGAGCACCAAATTCTGCACCTTGATTGAAGGAATACTTCTAAATGGGTTGAAATAATGCTCCTCCACGACGATCAAGGTGATGTATGGTAGACATCGCTGTCTTCGTCCTCCCTTCCTGCATGCTTAGTCATGCATACAAGCCTTTCCAATTAGTTCCTTTGGTGACCTCAGCCCGGTGGACTACTGCATCGCTGTAAACGCTACATGCTGGCAACTGAGTGTCTTGCCCACGGCTTCAGTGCTTGACACTGCATCGGCCCCCCCACCGCCAAACTCCCTACCCAACCTCCACGAGTCGTACTGGGCGACAGGATTACCTATTGGTCAACTACCTCTGGTACTCCGTGATCAAGTGCGTGCTTGGGCATGGGTAACGAAGGGACGCATTGAGGTAATCTGTCGTGCAATATCTCGTCGGTGGGTTGAGTATGTCGATCTGACAAGGACGGTGAGGTGGCTGCAAACGTGGACATGTAAGCGGGAGTCACATTCTGCTTAGATGTGAAAGGAGTTGCGACACGGCCGCTCGGCTCCTCCAGCTTAGCTTTGATCACCATATATCCCCTTCTTACCCGTGCCACAAACGACATCAATCCACAATCTCATCCTATTGCCTGCTTTGCTTCAAGAGAAGCCCATCAAGTTGCAGAGAGCTCCATTAGCCCGCTTCAAGGTGAACTTGCGTGTAATAAAGGGATGGAAGGGCCGAAGTACGACCGCAAGCACATCTAATGACGTACATTACCCACTGCAAATTGATCCGCTCAGTAACCACGGGTCAACACATAGTGGTCGCTAACCGGTGCCTGAATACCAAATACAAACTGAGGTGGGTATGGGTGTACCATCACCTCCGTGCCCTTTTGACTGCAGTGCTACAGCAGTCAGCAGTTCCTCAATTTCGTTTTCCACTTACCGGTCTATATTTTCCCACTTCTAGACTTTTTTGCTTGTCCCACCAGTCGGCATACTTAGAATAGGAATGCCGTTGCCACCATCTTGTAAATCCTGGCGCTTGTCTCTGTAAATCCGTGTCAGTACGACAAAAAGTTGTGACAACCATTGTGTCATGGAAGAGAACGTGATGAAAGAGTTGCCCAAAGCACCGCTAACTTTCTCTGGACACATGCCACAACAGCTATACCGACTTTGCAGACAAGAATCTCATTCTTTAAGCATTACTCTCTTAAAAGCGGTGGTAAGGGACTTTGCATGAGCACAGCACCTGTCTGAAGTACCTCTCTTGGATTGTGGTTGCGTCTTTGTTGCACTGAGTGACGAGCAGATTACGTTAATTAGCTGAATCTGGAGTATGAGTAGTACACTTGTTGAAATCGAGTATCATTGATTCATAGCTGGAATGCCAATGCAGCAGTACTAGTCTGACAGATGCCTGGAGATCGGACTGCACATCAAGCTGATAAGATTTGGAATACAAGCGCCGCAGGAGAAGGCTTGAAAGATGCTTGAATCACCAGGCTGACAACAAGGGAAGCTGGTCTTCTTACCTCGGGCTGAGAACAGCGCATCCTAGATTTGTGGTGCGAGATAGCGTGGAGCTGGGGCTGGAACGGCGCCGGGAGGCGACCACTGTGGAGACTACCTTAATGGCACCATCAGTAGTTGTTGACGTTGATGTAAACATTAGACGGCTCACGGTAGCCGATTGATAGCAATCGTCAAAGGCTACCGACGGGGCATTAACGGGTGGTTGACGGGGGACCGTTGGTATGTCGGTGGTGGCCAACCGAAGAGCTGGATTGTAGGTGGTAGGACCGTAGATAGTTGTCGACAGGTCGTGGACGGGTCGTCAGCAGGAATCTGTAGGTATCAAGTATGCCACCTGGGTCGAAAGGGCCCGGGATGCCAGGAGACCCGCAGTCCGTCGCACTATAGATAAAAGAATGCGGCTGCTGATATTAAGAGAGCGGCTGTTAAAGGCCAGCCAGATGCTAATGTTGTTCTGACGGAGCCACAGGCTAGGTAGACAGGGCGCTCTTAGTACCCCTGGGTCAGCAGTAGGAAGTCAGATGAGCTGAGGGGAGATAGAGCAACCCCGCTGCGCAAGCCAGAGGCTGCTGCAAGGGCGCGACCGGCGCGGCGGTGCAACGCAGCGCCTGGGGCCGCTGGAGGGATGTAAATGAACGCATGCGGTAGCAGGACACAAGACCCAAAGGCCCGAGCCACCGGAAAGGGCTGCACCCTCTTCCCGGCGCCGCAGGTCAGCTTGGTATGCCAGCAGCAGAAGTGACGAGGACCACCGACCGCCGCAACACCCGTGGATCCTCACGGCCAGGGGTCAAAAGGCATCACCCGCCGGATGGTCCTTGTACTTCTTCTGTTCGGCCAACTTACAGCATAGCCGGTCTCCGAAGTCATGGGGCCCTTCTTCCGGAAGATGTCGGTGAGGACGACGTCCATGAGGAGCCGCTTGCCACCTCCCAGGGGGACGCCAACCAGATCGACACGCCTCGTCCTAGGGACCCCGTTGCGGAGTTGGACGGGCATCACCCCGGTGCTCTCCAACGCCACTTGATATCCCGCCTCCTTGACGAAGCCATACATGGCGTCACGTAGGAGATTGTGGGAGCCCGTGCGCTCACTGCCTTTGGCACACCTGAGCATGTGGTCAACCATGAGCTATGCATCATGCTCAATTAGCCCACATTCACATTGGGTCACCATTGCCAGGCACAGGGAGGGTAAGCCAAGACGGCGGCGCACAGCATCACAAAACAAAGCGTTTCCATCCGCAAGCCGCATGCCAAGGCAAAGCGCGGAGCCACTCAGACGCTCCCAGAGACGAAACAGATAGGAGCCGAGCCTGGCCTCGAGCATCTCCTCGGAGTAAACTCCAGAGGTGCTCCAGTGGCTGCTCGTCTGCAGCACGATTGA
Source organism: Spirogloea muscicola (assembly GCA_009602725.1). Lineage (NCBI taxonomy): Eukaryota > Viridiplantae > Streptophyta > Zygnematophyceae > Spirogloeales > Spirogloeaceae > Spirogloea > Spirogloea muscicola. The sequence goes on from WELB01000016.1 coordinate 1,166,151, forward strand.
GCCTCAACATCAGGAACGTCAGCAGCAAAGCTAACAGGCTCATTTACCAAAGGCGGGTATGCGGCAAGAAAAGGGTGACGAGGAGGAGCGCCCCGTCGCCGGCTGGACCGTCGCTCGCCAGGGGACCCACTTCCACGAGCCTAGGATATCCGACCTGCGGCTGCTTAGCAGAGGTTACTGAGTGATTCGTAGCTGCTTTGTTTCTCTATGTGCTTGTTTTTCTTAGCGCTTTCCCTGGCCCCCTTCTCGTACTCTGTTCATTCTTTTTTGGGCTGGCTTTTCCAGCCCCTATTCTCAATGGGCGAGCACTTTCTTAGGTCAGGGCGATGGTTGTGCAAGAGATGTGAGTCCATGTCGTGCTATATCCTGTCGACTGCCTATTTGTGTCGATCTGACTAGGACAGCTGACTGGGCTTCACACGTGGCCTCCTAGGCTGACTCATCCACCTTTGTGTGCGATTCACGCTAAGGATGGAGGACCACTTTTCTCCCTATGCGGCTCCTAGGCTGGGTCATACACTTATGTGTGTGATTCACGCTAACAATGGAGGACCACCAATCTCTGTCTCTCTCTTCTTTCCTCTCTCTCTCTCTTGGCAACAACAACGACCTCGACCGCTCATCAAATGCGGACGACAACAACAACTTCGACCGCTCGTCAACGGCGTACTACAACCACGGAGCGACTACAAGTACCAAAGCCCACGCGCGACGCCGACCGTCTGAAGACCGTTTGAAGCGCAACGAGGGAAGCCCATCTGGAGGTACCTCAACCATCCACAAGACCGTGAAGGTGGACGCAGTTGAAGCGGTGGCGGGGTGATTGTGGAACGGACGGCTGACGATGCCCATCTTACGGTGGAGTCGACCCCTGCGACAGGTGACTGCTGAAGCGGGGCCGAGCGGTAATGGACGTTACTGGCAAGCTTCGTGCATGTGAGACTGGCTGTAGATTTTGCATTGTCTGCCAGAATGTCTGATACGAGAGCAGGAGCCCTCCGATGAGGATCTCCCCAGATAAGGGAGGCCCTGGCAGATGACGGGATTGGCCCGAACGATCTCGTGGCTCTGAGTGCGGCTAGGCGGCGCTGTGTGCGCGGCAGCTCTGTGTGCGGCGAGGCGGCGCTGTGTGCGCGGCGGCTCTGTGTGGTGAGGCGGCGCTGTGTGCTTGCCAGCTGTGTGCGGCCAGGTGGAGCTGAGTGCTCATCGGCTCTGTAGTGTAATCAGGCAAGTCTTTGTGTTACTCTGAATACTTTGTGGTCATGAGTGCGTCTGCGTCTGCGCCAACATCTGCGCCAAGACGAGGACGGTCCGCCGGTCCTCCCACATCGAGACAGGAAGTGATGGCTGTAGGACATGAAGAGCAGGTACAGGTTGTTGAACATGGAAGACAAGGGCACACAGAGCAAGAAAACTATCAGGTAATGGGCCCACGCCCTGGGCTGCATAGACAGTTCCTCACAAAGTTGTACCCAGCTTGCCACAATGAGAAGGTGACATCAATTAGCGCAATGAGGTCTGGGACGCTGTCGATGAGGGTGAAGACTGCATGTCTGACTCAAGCAGGAAGTAATATCTGGACACGGAGACGTAAAATTGCACGGCAAGAGACATAGCAATGGAAGGGAAGGCGCTGGCGAGGCTCTTTGCGAGCTTTTGAAGGGCAGCATTTGCATTTGCTGAGAGGTTACATACAGGGCTTGTTTGCTCTCTAGGTACTGTACGATGTCTGTTCAGCTCCCGTTGCTTGCGTGGAGACAGAATCTGAATCAGGTGACGGAGTGGAGCAAGATCAGGAGGCATCGATCTGGATCTGGATCATGTAGCATGGTGTGCTGTCAGATGCTCTCTATCTGTCAGCGGCTGTCCGGAGCTGTTGCAACGGTGGGAGTTATTTGCTGTGTGAACTGAGAGAGCTGTGTGAGCCATGTGAGCCATGTGAGCTGAAGAGGAATGGCCAAGGACATACAGGCCAGGTTCTCTGAAAGATTCTCAGGGCTGGAGCAGAGCGTACTTCTGTAGAGCAAGAAGAACGTTGTTGAAAAATCTCAGCATTTCAGCAAGGATGAAGTACAACTGCGGATAGGGCGAAGAGCCAAGGTTGTCTTTGAGGACGCAGCTAGCGGCATCTGAGGATCTCTGTTACTTGCACCTGGATTTAAGTTGTGAATCTCAGACTTTGGAGTGCAAGTCTGAAGTCTGAGTGAAGCTGAATGGTACATAGATACATCTAAAGCTCTGTGTTTGCTGGCATCTGAGTAGACATGTCTGGCTGTAGTGAGCATCATCTGAGATATCTGGTACCTGGCAATGTGTGGAGTTCATTATCTGGCAGCTATGCTGGATCTGGCTGCAGCTAGCAGTATCTGGGCTTTCCAACATGTCTGGCTGCAGCTAGCAGCATCTGACGTTCCCAACATATCCGGCTGCGTGAGCACCAGCTGAGGCATCTGAGTAATCTGGAATTGGCGGCATGTGGGGATATAATAATCTGGCCGTATGCGTTGAGCGGACAGTGTAGGAAACCATAGGAGATCTGGAGTTGGAGCCACGGTTGCAGACACATGAATAGACGCAGGAACAGCATCAGGTGCAGGCACAAGATCCCAAGCAGGGACCGACAGGTACAGATGCAATTGGGAGTTGGAGATCTGAGAGGCGCATGATTTCATGCACATTTGCAGCACATCATATTGTGGCACAGGAGGAGGTGCATCGGGGAGGCGCAGTTGCAGGCGTGTCCAGTCAGGCAGGCACCGCGCAAGTGTGACATTGACAAGATCTGGCAACCCTCTCTAGCAGGGGCAACTGTGTGACCAATAGACATCTAGCTGATATTGGTGGACCTGTACTTTCTTTGAGGATCTGAAAGAATTGAGTTGGACTTTGCAGCAGAGCAGAAGCTGTGTAGCAAGACTTGAGCAGCAAAGCACATGAGCTGAGTAGCAAAGCAGCAGAGTAGCAGGACATGCTTCTTAGGTGCTTCAAGTGCAGTGGGAGCAGAGTCTTGGAGACTGCAGTCTGCAGCCTGAAGGCTGAGCGAGGGCTTGAGCAAGATGATGTGCAAGTGGAGCAGGAACTCAAGGATGTCAAAGACAGGCAACAAGTCTCACAGGTGCCTCAGTGAGAGGCAGTGACACATTGTTATATATAGCTGTGGCAGTATGACCAAACAATAGCAGCAGTGGGTGTAGCTCAAATGGCGTTCACGATTTTGGGTGGGAACATTGGCAAGCTGTGAGAAGGATACTATGGTGCTTGCAGGGAGTCACTGACTTCTGGGTGATGACTTCTGGGTGACATTCAAAAGTGAGAGATGGATTCAGTAAGTTGTTGGGCTACAGTGAAAGAAGATGGCAAGGAAGATCGAGTACCAGCAGACCGTGACAACTTCGACTGGCTGAGGAGACTGTTACAAGCATGTGGATATCATTAAGGACAACAGCTGACTGGAGATTTTCTGACCAAGGGGATGCCTGAGCCCTAGTTTGATTATGTAGAAGTCTAGAAATCGATTAGGTTTGGCTGCTTTGCGTATTTAGTGGGAGTGTTGAATATGGAAATATGGTGAATCAGTGGGTTGGTAGAATCACCCATTCCGCTCCTTCTGCTAGGCCGATGAGAGTCTCCTTAGATAAAGGAGGCCCTGGCAGATGACAGGATTGGCCGGAACGATCTCGTCGCTCTGAGTGCGGCTAGGCGGCGCTGTGTGCGCGGCGGCTCTGAGTGCGGCTAGGCGGCGCTGTGTGCGCGGCGGCTCTGAGTGCGGCTAGGCGGCGTGTCTGCGCGGCGGCTCTGTGTGCGGCGAGGTGGCGCTGTGTGCGCGGTGGCTCTGTGTGGTGAGGCGGCGCTGTGTGCTTCCCAGCTCTGTGTGCGGCCAGGTGGAGCTGAGTGCTCATCGGCTCTGTAATGTAATCAGGCAAGTCTTTGTGTTACTCTAAATACTTTGTGGTCATGAGTGCGTCTGCGTCTGCGCCCACATCTGCGCCAAGACGAGGACGGTCTGCCGGTCCTCCCACATCGAGACAGGAAGTGATGGCTGTAGGACATGGAGAGCAGGTACAGGTTGTTGAACGTGGAAGACAAGGGCACACAGAGCAAGAAAACTCTTACTTTCAAGAGAATTCCTCTCAAGTTGGTTCTCATATAAACACGTGAATGCCACATGAAACAAAGGACAAGACTTGGCTGTCATAGGTAGATTTCATACAGATAAGCATATGGCATCCTATCTGTTCTCTTTTGCCTTCCTGACATGAAATTGAAGACCCCCCCTTAAGAAATACGAGCTCCTTCACTCTCCTAAGTGCTTTCCAGATGATTCTGGCAGGGAGCGAGAGAAGGGAGAAGGCAGATAGTAGCTTCCCTGGGCCCATGGCCTTCATTCGTCGTCCAGACCCTGACCTCATGCCTGGGCCTACACTTGCTCTTTGACGATTGCACCTTCCGGCGCTTTCAGACCTTGTTCGTTCTTTCTTGGGGTGGTCTTCCACAGACATTGCCTTCCATTGAAGAGCTGTTTCGGTTTTGCTATCTGTAGACCCACAGGCACATAGATTACCTGCTTGGAGAAGTACCAGAAATTGAATCCTCATCTTTCAAAGGTTTCTCAATTGGTCAGAACACTCAGAGGAAGCCGTCATAGCTCTTTCCGAAAGTAGCCTTGAAGGAGTTGTGTATTGGACAGGTTCTTGAGCACCCAAGCATATCTGCTGTCATAAGGAGTGGTCTAACAGCTTCAGAGTACTCCAACTCCACCCCTTCTCATCGCCCATGGAACCGGAAGTATCATATATACCAATGGATCAGGTGCAGTGTAGTCCATGTGCATGTGATTGAAGAATCACTCAATGCATCTTGCAGGATGTTAATCACATTTCCTCTAGGAATATCCCGTCAGGTCAATATAAAATCCTTCAAGGCAAAGAGATTCACTTCTGCAAACGCGTGTAAGATCGTTAACTCTATTTCTGGTTTTGTAGTAGCTGCTGTTATCTGGCACGTCAGTCTGTATTGCTTGTCTTGCTCTCTTGCTGAGCGAGCAGCATCTCCCTGAGCCTCTGTGAGAGAAACATAGCGGAGGGGGTACGAAGTATTTCAGCTGACCAGGGTCCCTTTTGAGCATGATCGAATTTGACCCCCTTGGCTACTCCCGACATTGTTGGAAATATGCGAATTTCCACCAGCATCACAGCAAGATGAAAATAGTCAAGTGAAGCTCGAGCAACCGCACATGCTTTTTGTGCAATTGCTGTTCTCACTGACGTCCTTGCACCTGCTGCTACATCAACAGTACCTCACTTGTACGTGAACCCACTTCCATGACATGGCAGGGGGTTCCTTCCTCTCGAGCTCAGGCTTCTATTTTAGATGCTGTTCTGAGGCAGGAAGCTGCCAATGCCGCCAATACTCTCGCTTGCAACGTCAGACACGGCTGCTGACTTCTCTTGCTCATGGAAGGAAGTGTAATGGCTGCCTGCGAGCATTGAGTAAGTACGCAGACAGAAGCGTGGGTAGCTGCACGATTTTCGCTAGTTGAGAAAGGGGTACTCACACGGAGTTGCATTCTCTAAGCCCTTTGCTGCAGTTGCTAAGTCCAATCCTATACGTACCTCAGTGTCAGTTGAAGATCCGGAAATTTCACAGCAACAAATGGATGTGCAACGTCTACCTCAATGGCGAGCTTGACTCATGATTCACTGCGCAAAGCCTGAGGGCCTTGTTCATCAGGAAGAGGACTCACTCATTTGTCTGCTTGTTTGCCCGATCCAACTTCCAGAAGAAGTGACAACTTTGCAATGCTTCACTGCACTGCCTTAAGTCGCTTTGACATTCGTGACGTGTGATTCTAGTAATCAAGACAGGCATTTTCCATATTTCTCTTGTACATGCCTCATGCCTTCATCTGTCTCCGTGCTAAGGATTGGCTCTCTGTGCATACTTGTGCTATGGTTCGCTGTGAAAAGCAAAGCAAGAGTACCTGCTGGGTGCTTGTCAACCTGGCAAGCTTCAGCAGATTGGGCTACTATTCATGAGATCTTCATGGCCTCCTTGATATGGCAACAATGACGAAGTCAAGAACACACTGAGCAAGGTGCGCTGTGTACTTCCTCCAGTTTGTTGTGTACATGCGCCCGAGTAGTGTCTGCTGAGGCTGTCATTGTCACTCTCTGGCCAGGATTATTAGCACTTCTGCGACTGTGTGCACGCTTGTGTCGACACAAGCAGGCCCTGTGCACGGCTCTTCAACGCCTTCTGTGCAGGTCGGTACCTTCTGCTCAGCCTCACTCAGCCACCAGATTACAAACACCAAAGAGGAGGCGGATGCGGGTGCTGACCAACTAAGGAGAGAAAAAGAAAGGGCTCGCCCATTGAGGATAGGGGCTGGACAAGCCAGCCCAAAAAAGAATAAACAGAGTACGAGAGGGGGCCAGGGGAAGTGCTAAACAGAAGAGCGGCCTCGACAGCCAGCCAGGTGACTCCGAGGGCGGGCGGCTCAAGAGGCGCAGCGCGGCCGGCCCGGGCGCGCGTGCGGGCGTGTGATCCGGGGGAGGACGGCCGGGAGAGCCGCGCCGGCACGGCGGGGGGGCTCCGCGCCCCAGGCGAATGGGCGGCGCCGTGCCTAGACACGAGATGATGCAGATGGAAGCTCAGTACCCACGAGTAAGCAACAGCAGGCCAAAGCCGAGTAGCTCGCAGCTGGGAAAGAGGGACGTAAGGCACTGGCTGTGAGAGACCAGCCCAACGAGAGAGAAGGCGCGCGTCTCGCATGAAAGGAAAGCGTGGCCAAGACAAGCCTAAGACATAGTTCAGACAACAACCAGTGCAAAGAAATGGCGGTCTTGTCGACCGGTCCTACAAGTAGAAATGACGCGTTTAGAGGAGAAGTGGCTCTCCCAATGGGGGCAAGGGCTGTGAAATGCCAGCCCGAAAAGAGTTGCCAAAGGTTCGAAGGGGCCAACTTGACGGAGAGGCCTAAAGCGCGGAGCAGCCAAGGCGTGGGCCATGGACCGCAGAAGGGGGACTGACATCTCCAGGAGAGGGCGATGGCTGTGATTTGCCAGCCAAAAAAGAGGTCTGAACCAAGTTCGAAGGAGGCCAGAAAAGTGCTAAGCGAAGGGTCAGCCTACGGAAGAAGTGTGCGCCCATAGAGGATAGGGGCTGGGAAAGGTCAGCCCCAACATTGAATGAACGAATGGCGAAGGGGCCATGAGGAAGGGCTAAAGCTAGCAGAATGGAATCAAGCAGCTAATAAATACTCAGTAACACTCAACTACATCCGCTTCTGGAGCTGATAGAGAAAGAAACAGCTCCTCCAATCTATGGCATCGGCTTTGAGAGGCCAGCCCAGAGGAACGTACATCATCTGAAAGGGCCGGAAGGCGCAAGAGGCAGGATACTCAAGCAAGTGGGCGGGCCTCAAGAACCTAAGAGGACAGGAGTTTGTCGTGACCAGCGCACCGCCGACGCGGTGTCGCCGCCTCGCTTGGTAGCTTCCGAGCGCGGGGCCCACGCGTGAAGAGGGCGGCCCGTCCGTAGTGGTGGCGGGCATTCCCGAGACGACCACTCCTGGAGGACGTGGCGCCACAAGCGGGCAGACCCCCCAGCCGGCGGCGCACGTCGACAGAGAATCAGATCTCGAGCTGCCGCCATGTCTCCAGGTGTGCGTCAGCGCGAATGTGGCGAGCGAGGGGCCGAGCTTGGGGAGCTGGCCGCTCAAGTTCTACGCTGCGCCCACGGCGGCGAGCGGACAGCGGCCCACGACCGCCTCCGCGATGCGATGCATGGTATCCTGGTGGAGGATGGCTTCTCGGTGGCAGCGGAGACCTCCGCCGTCATGCCGCTCCAGGAAAGGGCACCGACGGTCTCCACGCTCGTCGCGGAGACCTGGTGGTCAGCCGGCGGGTCGCGTCTTGACCTGGACGTGGTGACTACCGACGCGTACAACCGCTCCCACCCAGCCCAATGCGCCACCAAGGCTGGGTATGCTGTCGCCTGCGCCGCCTGGGCTAAGGAGCTCAAGTACGCCAACCATCCGCGGGAAGACGAGTTCTTCCCGTCGGCTATTGACACCCATGGAGCGCTGGGCGCTCGTTGGCTCGAGCTGCTCAACCAGCTCGCCCGCAACGCCATCGTCCGCCGCTTCCATGGAGAGCCGGTGGACTTTCCTGCAGCCGGGTCGCTGGCGCAAGTGTACCGTATGCGCCTGGCCGTCTCGCTGCAGCGGTCAATGGCTCGCGCGCTGCACCTGCGTGCCGGCAGAGCCCTCGCTGCTGCCTCTGGCTCTGGTCAGAAGACCCACTTCCAGGAGCCTAGCTTCTCTGACCTGCGGCTGCTTAGCAGGGGGTACTGAGTGATTCGTAGCTGCTTTGTTTCTCTGTGTGCTTGTCTTTCTTAGCGCTTCCCCTCTCCCCTTCTCGTCCTTTGTTCATTCTCTTTTGGGCTGGCTTGTCTAGCCCCTATCCTCAATAGGCGAGCCCTTTCTTCTGCCCAACCGTTGGCACGCCGTTCGGCCTTCAACAATCTTCCGCTGCTAACGGTAGCCCGCCATGGCTACCTGAAAGCATACTTGATTCAGGTGGGGCCCGCAGGATGCTGACCTCGCTTGCCACGAGTGCGGGCATGTCCACCTTGCTTTGAGGTCACCTGATGTGACCGCAGCGGGGGCCTCCACCGCCGGGTCCGCATGTGCCAGGCCCAGGCTTACCCGTAAATCATCGTAGTTGGGCTTGATGACCAGAATGGTCAATGGCAGCCCTGGCGGGCTAGCGTCAGCAGCGGAACACTGTTGAAGGCCGAACGGCGTGCCAGCGGCTGGGCAGAGCCCAGTGAGAGGTGATGGGGGATGGAGCGTTGAGGGGGCAGCGAGGCAGGGCTTGGGCCAGTAAGTTGAAAGTGACCCAGCAGCGGGGTTGGTCAAGTGCCCTTCCTTGTGTGAGTGTCCGGGCCCCTGCCCTCGTCTAGTGTTTTGCAGTAGCTTTGTAGTGTAGTCCTTTTTCGGCACTTCTATCTTTGGCTTTGGACATTGTCCATCTTATTGGGCTGGCTTTGCCAGCCCCTCTTCTCTATGGGCGAGCTCTTTCTCCTGCGCCAGGCGCGTCGGGCGCCCGGGTCACGAAGGTCTGGTCGACAAAGGTCTGTGTCTGCCTCCGGTCAACCCTTGACCTACCCTGACCTGCGGTCCGATCAACAGTGACCTGCCAGGACCGGCGCCAGGAGCTGTGGTGCCGCCATGTGGCGGCTCCTCGCTGCGCTTCGCAACTACCGGGAAGTAGCCGTATCCAACCTCGGTCAGCTTAGCACTATGGCTTTCCATCAGCTATGTCTACCTATTAACCGTAATGGTTAACCCCAGATTCACAACAGGCTTGTCATGAGATATTCCGTCGGTGGCTTATTGATGACGATCTGACAAGGCATGTGAGGTGGCTGCACACGTGGACAACCGAGGCACGTCACCTATCAGTCTAATGGGAAATAAGTTTCGCCAAGACGGCACCTCCAGCTCAGCCCTGGTCATATGAGATACCTAAGCTAACTTCATTTAAGTACGTGGATTCTGTTGACCATACAAGTGCAGGAACTATGTGTGATGAAGCTTGGAAGCCTCTGATGGCACGTGTTTGGTGGAAAAGAAGGGTCAGGTTGCCTCGTCTCGACGATGCCTCAAACTGCGCTAATTGCTTTGAACAAAGAAGAGAATGTCACCGACAGCGGGGAGTGTATGGGTCGCATTCAGCCGGCTGCTAGCTCAAAAAGCTATGCGACAGAGGTAAGAGGGTTTTGCCCCGCAACTTCTTCTGCCACCGTCTTCATGGAAAAATCTCGTAAATTTGAAACAAACGAAGGCCAAATGGCCAAGTACAAAGGCAAGCACATCTGAAGACCTACATGACCTACAGCAAATTGACCCGCTCACTTACCACGGGTCAAAACATGAAGGTCGCTAATCGAAGCCTGAATACTAGATGGCAGATACGAAGCCCTTCTGCCACCAACTAGAGCTCGCGCAGCTTTCTGGTGCAAAGCATTTGCCTGAGCACGCTGCAAACAGGCCGAAAGTCGTCGTCGCAAGAACGACAAGAATGCAGCTGGCAAGCCCATCTCAGCCGAAAACACATTTCTCTGCATGTCGTGTGTAGCCTAGATTGGCAATACTCTGAAGGAGAGTGAGGAAACGAGGACCTAGACAGCCAAAGATGTCGACTGCTGCTGGCAGGAGCTGATCGCATTGGGGGTAATTGGAGTAGTGCTGCAGTTGTTCTGCACCGCCCACTGCGTGGCCAGCGATGTGCGTCGATGCTGGACCTTTACAGGCCTCCGTAACAACGTCATCGACCAAGGCCCGTGGTCCTCCACCAGGTTGCACGCCCACAATGTCAAGTGTGCGGCGATGATGACGTCCCCGGGCACCCGTGGTGATAGGCATGATGTTGTTCACTCCCACGACCGCTCGGTACTTGGCAACGCGCATCAAAGCCGCCACGGCATCGCGGAGGAGGTTGTGGATGCCCAATAGACATCTATAAGCTTGCAAGCGACTGTGCCTCTCACCTGAGAAAGTGAGGCAGCCGGAGCTTCCAAAGGTACAGCACTGACGAAGAAGAAGGGATGCTGCCTGGCGCATATTTTCAAAGCAGTGTTGCTCAATATGCACACAACAGCAGACTGTGTCAAGGCGGAGCTTACATGCAGTTTCTGCTCTTTGTGATGGCATGAAGCGTGCTGCACTTTTGACAGACCAATCGATGGTAACAAGAGTGATCATACTGGCCAGGATCAAAGTACTCACGAGGAGCCTGTATCTCTGAATCAAAACAGAAATCATGATGGCTAGATTGTGCCTCAGGTACTCCTCGAATGACTGCACATGAAGGGCATACTTTCATTAGAAACTTTTATATTGATTGTCTTCTCCACATTCTTGTACAGCTTGCAAGCTCGTTGAAGCTTCTAGAGGTTGTACGTAGTCGGTGCAATCTGGAAATCCAGTAGTACAGATAAGTGGCGGATGCAGTAATGTGTTTGACATGTGTGCCGACATACAAGTTCAAACGAAAGGTGACAAGGGGAACAGATTGACATCGACGTTGGCCACAAAGTCAGCAGGTGAATGTCAACAACCTGCAGGTCACAGGGATCCTGCAGAAGGTGGTGATGAGCACAGCGGTAAAGTGTTGGAGGCACTCAGAGCATCAACATCAGATTAATGTGACCTTCAACAATATTGATAGACTTCGGTGGCTAAGGGAAAAGGGTGGTCTCTCAGGGCCGTTCATTCGACCCAGTGGTCGACCTGACCTTGAGTTGGTGGTCTTCGGCCGTCTGTTCCACGGTCGCCTTTCCACTGCTTCGGTANTCTGCCTAGCCTTTGGCTCCGTCATGAACACCTGTATGCATCTGGCTGGCATTTCACAGCCGATTCTTTCATATCAGCAGCCGCTTTCTTCTTCGGCGCAGGTCAGCAGCTCCCCGCCGCCGCTGCCGCTGCCGCCGCCGCCGCCCGCTCCGCCACCAGCAGGCGCCCCCTGCCGCTGGCCTTGCCACCGCCTTGCTAACGCTGCTGTGCCCGTCCTCGTCAGCCACGGCGGTGCCAGCGGGGGAGGCCGCCGCCTCGAGGGGCTTCGGCTCCGCCACCGGCGCCACTTCAGAGCGCCGCACGGGACGTCAGCTCCTCGCCACGCACCCTGACCGTGAGGCCCTCTCCCTCCAGGCCGGTGCCGCCCCACCCCGGCAGCGAGGCCGAGCCGCCTCTGACTCTGGCCGACTCCTGGCTGATTCATCGCGTGGCGCGCAGTGGCGGCGCTGCACTCCTTCAAGTCTAAGGTGGGCAGCCCCGCCATACTGTCCACCTGGGTGGGGAACAACCCCTGCGCCGGCTGCACAACTGCCGGCGCCAACTGCTCCTGGTACGGCATCCAGTGCGACAGCACCGGCCGTGTCAGCTCGCTGTGAGTGCCACACCCGCCGCCCTGGCTGCCCACTCGCAAATGCTCGTCCTCCCCAGCCTTCTCAGCTTCTCTGCAGACTGCGCTACCGCAAGGCCCTCACCACTTCGGCACTAGTGAGTGGCACTGGCCCTCTGTCCGCCCTTCTGGATCGAGAGCTACCACGGCACCAGCGCCATCAGTGCATCCAGTACGTTGGATCTGACACCAGTACAATTCTCTTCATCCCCCAGAGTGGTGGTGAATGCCAACCTGAATGGCACCATCACGTCCTCCATCGGCAGCCTGGCCGGGCTGACGCGATTGTAAGATCTCCTATGGTCATGGGCTACCTCAAGTGGCAGCTGATCACCACAAGCTGGTCGCTGCAATGTGCAAGATATTTTCGTTGGACTGTGACGCTTTGGAGAGAAAGAAGCACTTACTGTATCTGTGACAATGTCTTAGGCACCTCTATGGCAATCGACTAACAGGATCAATTCCGAGCACCATTGGACAGCTGGCAAAGCTAGACCTCCTGTCAGTACTCAACTTGACATTCACCTTGTTTTTGGTGGTCATTGCAAAGGTCTGCCACAGAGTCTCTGCAGGCATGTGCAATTGCTTGATTGCGGATAGGTTTCCCTCAGAACCTGATGAACTCTAGTGCAAGCAGGAATCTTGATCACAACTTTTTGGCTGGGAGCATCCCACGCTCCATCGGACAGCTAGCGCAATTGAGCCTGCTGTGAGTGTCCAGAAGATGATTAAGTATATTGGGTGTTATTTACTTGTATCAGAACTACTGCTCGGCATGATAAAGATTCCGCGTTCAAATCTGTCGGTGACAATATCCTATGCCTCTGCAAGGCTTCAAACTTCACAAACCCCTCCACACGTCTCCCACAGGAATCTCAGACTGGCTGTCTCAACCGATATTGCAAGTTGAATCTTTTCAGCCAATTACACTTGGTGTTGTGGGCTCGGGGATGTTCAATCTCATTTCCACCTCCGAATCTGCTGACTTCATCCAAATTTGCACGATACTGGTGCAGCCATCTTTGCTGCAACAATCTGACAGGAGCGATACCAAATACCATCACGAACCTCACCAACCTTGCAATTCTGTCAGTTCTCTTTGTCAAGCAACCTTCATCGAGCCTCATAGCAAAGACTGCCAGTCTGAAGGCACTTTGCCTATCCTCATATGTGAAATTAAATTGTGAGCTGTAGGTTCCACCATTGCATTGGCAGAGATAAGACCTCTCTTACTGCATTCGAGGCAACTTAGGCAAAAGGCCTGTACATCATTTGCTCGCTCTCAAAGCTGTACTTGGTTCTTTCCGTCCAGCATCATGGACAACAATGGCTTCACAGGCAAAATACCATCCAACATTGAGGGCATGTCTAAGCTTCTGAAAATGTAAGTGGCAGAGCACCATAGCTCTGTACTCTGTCTTATGAAGAGAAGAAGCCTGTCCTTGCCTGATGTAAAACAATAGCTGATGCATAATAGTTGGCCTCTTTTGTATAAATTGCTGATACTTAATTGCGTAGATGCTTGCATCACATTTAGAACTAGACTGACATACAATGACAAGGCTCGCTGGACAAAGCTCTCTGCAAGACATCTCAAAATTCCTTGACTTGCTTGGCAGTCAATTGGCCCATAACAAGCTGACGGGCCGAATCCCTTTCTTCTACGACTCCTTCACCAGTCCTCGCTTGCCTGAACTTATAGTCGTGTATGTGCTGCGGCTCATCATGCTACCCTCTTGACTACTCTGTCAACATTCGAAGCCATGAAGTGTGCAACGATGAGCAACTACTCTGCTTGATTGTTGGTGCAAAAGGGAGGACTTGACTGACTTTTTGTGCTGTTGACTCCGCGCAGGGATCTATCATACAACAACCTCACTGGATTCTTTCCTATCAGCCTGACTCTAATTAAGACCATTCAAATCATGTGAGCATTGCCCCACCGATGTGAGAGCATACTTGTTGCGAGTTAGATGCCGCTTGAGACGCAGATTGGCGTGTGTTCAGAAACAAGTCAGGCCCTCAGCATAGGACCCTTCATTCCCAACCTGACCCTCTGACAGAAATTTAGCACTTGACTTTGAATTCGGTGCATGACCCAGCTACATCTTGGCCCATGCCCAATTGTAGATTCTGTTTATCAGCTGATCGTCAAAGCATGCTGCCGCTGAAAGTCAGTCGTCCTCGTTGTGATGTAGCAATCTTGCTGGAAATAAATTGACCGGCACAATCTATGCTCGCGTCGGGAGTTTGGGATTGCTGACGAAATTGTGAGCTGCTTTACAATGATCAGCTCTGCACAGTATTTGTACGAGAAATATTGTGTGCATGTTTGCTGTATCATGCTTGAAATTTTTTCACTCTCACATATACCTTGTTGTGAATTGCCATTATCTGTTGTCGCCAGTGATGTTTCGAAGAACAACTTCCAAGGTGGCTTCCCGTCGAGCTTATATCCACTTCTCAACAAGACGCATCTGAACTATGTCAATGTTTCTGGGAATTTCTTGACTGGCCCAGTCTCGGGTGTGAGAGTCAACATCTCCAATAATTGCTTCAAATTTCAGGCAAAACAGAGGCCGCCTTCAGTGTGCGCAGCACAGTTGGCTCCACGTAATGACCCTTTGCACGACCAACTGCATCCTAGCATCTGTAAGCATGGAGGCAGTTAGCGATCAGCGAGCTCAGAAGATAAAAAATGCCTTGGACTTGTCCTAGATCAGCTTGCATAGACATCTGCAGGAGAAAAGGAAATCTACTAAGCCATAAGGATGTCACTGAACTTCCACATCCTTGATCAGAGCTCCTCTTGATCATTTCTCTTTGTGTGCACATGCAGCATGCAATACTACCGAAGACATACCCACCTGCAACAATCTTGGTGTAGAGTATGATCAAGAATGCAGTCATGCAGTTTGCAAGTAGGCCAAAAGCACTTTGACCCAGCAACAGACGCACACAATGCCTCCTATAGGTCTCCTAAAATACATGATCTGCTCCACATTCGGCTCGCTGGTTGACCACCAAAGCACTCGAGATGACTCGTTTATTTGGACTTTTCAGCTCCCACAATCTCATGATGTCATGTGACCCACCATGAACATGGAAGCTCGTGTAAGAAAGCTGGATGTTACTTGTGTGTGTTGATCTGCAGTAGCACAAGTGCACGGTGCCACTTGTTCCAATACGACGATGGACAACCGTGTGCGACTCCAACTGGAGGTCACTCATACCAATGCTCCAATCTCACCTGCTTGTAAGTGAATCCCAGTCTGACAAACCTACAGCAATCAACCTCTGTTTGTCTGTGGTTCGACGTGGAAAGAAGGACAAGTTGCTTGCTTCAAACTTCTCGAAAGCGCAGCTTAAGTACGAATAGCTCACTGCACTTCGTTGCAGTAGCATGAGGAACGCCTCAATCTGCTTCAGTTCCTGCAGTGTTGAGGATTGATACTTGGAATCATAACAGCTGACCTCTGTACAGATTGATCCTCACCATCTACATGGACGACAATGTTGACACCTCACAGGTTTCCATTTACCTGCACAGGGCTGGTACATGCACATTCCAAAGTGTGCGCACACCGGTTATCAACCACACATGCACTGATGTTGCCCAGCTCAATCTTGGGTGGAGTGTGAATTGCTTTGACGCCCGCTGTGCAAGGTAACAAGCTGAAGCCATCTGAAACTCCGGTTCATATAGCTGACTACAGGGGTACAGATCCAGCACTTAGGACTTACCGTCGACGATGTTTTCAACCAACAACTTCTGAACCACCACTTCCTGGAACATTTCCGAAAATGCCCTACAGAGCCAGTAGGGCATGCAGTGTAAACATTGACCCGTTAAGTTGTTGATTATTGCATGGTCCACCTAGCAGATACTGCACCCATTCCGACTCCAATGTTCTAGTCCCGGCATGGTCTGCTCTGGTAACAGGGCTGCAAACCTCAGGTTGAAACCAAGCCATGATGCACCATCATATGCTATTTCCTTGAGCTAAATTCCACTCCATGCGTACTTTGTTGACAGCAATGGATCATGCACCCTGCGACAAGTATACAATACCTCCAAAGATTGTCAGACTTCAAATAGTGGCCTGACGTACTCCAGCACCTTCTGCGAGTAAGCTGTCAATACTTGTTATCGAGAGGACCTGCTTTTCCTCATAGCAAGCTTTGCGTCATGTATAGCTTCCTTGTCCATAGACACTGCTGAAGACACTATACATGATTGATGCATCAAGGGATGCCATGGTGGCATGTTGACGTCAGCATTCATAGATAAGCGAGATCGTTCGGCATCCACAAAGAGAAAGAGCTTGTGGAGATACTCACCCCGGGAAGTGAATGTGACAAGGCCTCAGCCAAGCTAAGCGTCTCAAGCTCCCGGATCAAGTCAAACCGTAGACTTTGCATGTCGCAAGTCCCTAAGCCTGATCCAGCCTTGATACCTTCTGTTGATCAGTGGTGCCGGCTTTTGCAACTTGCAAAACAATTACACTGATGGAGCAAAGTGCGTTCTGGCCGCCACCGATTACGAGTGTGCCAATACCACATGCTTGTACGTAAAGCCTTGCCCTTTTGTACAGTACAGTACACTAGAACAAACCATTGAAGAAGTGTCTTCCGTAATACATTGGCACAGAAGGTTAGCTAGCCAATGCTGACATGGACTACTTGTTGTTTGGCATGTCCATTTTCTAGTCATTGCAAGCTTATGATGGTGATTGACCTGTCGCACTCTTGACAGACGGACTCAGAATTGCCTAGGAGCCATCTAAAGCATCCCAACAACTTCTTATAAGGCGACTCGTGCAAGTATGTGGATGACGTTAATGTGGTGTACATCTGCAGGGAGGGCACTTGCACCGCAACATACAATGGCAGAACGAGCTGCAACCCCTATGTATACTTGGACCCATATGGCTATAGAGAGTTTTCAAGTCCTTGCACTATCTACACTTGCAATCCAGCGTAAGCGGCCTCAATCTTTCCGGATCTCAGTGTAGTCAACCGGCTCTTTGGATGTGGATGGTGATTCTCAACTTGCCACTGAGAGATGGCTGGCTGTCTACTTTCTGACGACGTGCCACTGAGATATGGCAGGCTGTCTACTTAATGGGGTGCTTGTCAGCTGTACATAGTCCGCCTGACTTGCTCTGTACTCACTATTCCTGTCCTTGTCCATGTTGACAGCACCCTTATGTGTTCCAACATAGATCCAGCCCCGAACACAACCGTGTGCAGCGCTGACATAGACTCGTGCGACTTCATCCATACATGCGAGTAAGGCGAAGGGTGACTTTTAAGGCCATCCAAAGGAAGATGTCAGTAGTATAGGCCGCCCCACAGTGCACCAAAATGTGAAGGAAACTGGCAGTATGATTGTCCGGGGACTCAAGCAACACAGCCTGTCTTATGCTCAAACAACACAGCCTTTGCCTTACACAAAACAAGTTGTTTCTGATGCTCAAATCCTTTGATGTCGGGCAACTCAAGTAGATCTGCTGTTTAAACTATGATAAAGGTATATTACCTATGCTTCAAGGGTAGCATCCAACCGTGGCTTGCAGAGGACGCTTGTGAGAGTCTACTGCAAGCTTGACATTGAGGCATTGCCAGTATCTCACTTGCTTGCTGCTCGATTGATGTGGCCACCTGGATGCAGTGGTGTCGGCGGGTGTGATCCCAACAAGTATCATACGGCTGCCAATGGCACAGCTTGCGGCCCTCAAACTGGATTGTTCTGCCAAACATGGGAATGCAGGTTTCACATCTGAGGAGAAAACGCACCGAGATTGTCTGTTACGCCTGAGAGCTTCTTTACTGCTACTAGATGTTGATAAGCATCGAGTATTGATGTCTCAGATGTTAGTTTTGACCAATGTTTGTTGCATATGGCAGGCTGGGCCAGTGCCAGACTGTGACAATCTTCCCGGATGGCACCATCTGTGACACAGAGTACAACCCCAACACTGTCAACGCCATTGACTCTCAATGCCTGATCAGCTCGTGCATGTGAGCATCCGTCCATGATAAATCTAGGGGTGCAAGTTTCACAAGAAGCTGCATGGTACTCTGTCATCGGGTCCTCTTTTGCAGTATCTCTTTATAATCTGCACTTGACATCTGTATTGGGCTTGTGAGCGCTTGCCACACCACCTGCCATCCGTGCAAATCACCACAGACATACAACAAGGTGCCCGCTTTGCTACTCAATTTTGCGTACCGCAAAGTTGTTGCAATGTCATCACCACTCTCACTTTCAATGTTGTAACTTCCGTGGAGCCAGTGACGGAGAATGTACCAACTTCGCCGGCAACAAGCCAGCCGGCACCGTGTGCTTGCCACCTGCTGAGCTGTATGACGAGCCCTACATCTTTGGGACATGCGAGAGCGACGAATGCTGTGCCCACTGCGATGATGCAGGGAAGTGCGACAGGGACATCAGGGATGGGCAGAGCTGCACCAAGTGTTCAACTTTTTGTGGTGAAGGATCAAGTGGGTGTGAGCCCAACGGTTGCAGCTGCCTAAGTACCTATTGCAGGCACAATAGCCATTGATGGATGCAAATGTGAATCATATGCTGCCGAGCAATATTTTCTCAATGGCCGTGTTCTTAAGGACAAGCCACGGTGGGTACTGGTAGCCTCAGTAAACTGAAGATCTCAAGAATATTGGAAAGGCACGGACATTACGAGCCCGATATGAAATTCCGCCGTGCGCTTGTTTGGGACACAGAGTCGCTGATATGTTGATTTGGCCTGCTTCAACTGCAAGGGATGCCACTTCACCATCTTCGATGCTTTTTGAAGGCAACTTACTGAGGGCCATACAGTCAGGGGCCTCAGCTCCTCGGGGCCGCTCGCCCGGCCGATCCCCACCCTGGCCCCCGGTTTTCTTTCTAGTTGGCCCGCCTGTACCTCCAAGACTTACTCCGGTTCTCTACCAATGTAACGGGCAAGAGGCCCAGGGTGGACAGGGCACCCCGCAGAGTGCAATACACGACCAGTTCCCGTATGCTCAAATCAACTATGTAATCGCACCTATTAATTGTCAGTCAGCCTGTCCGTCCCAATACTGGCCCAAGCCCTGCCTCTCTGCCCGCTCAGAGATGGAGCTCAACCGCTCCATCTCCCATCACCTCTCAGCGGGTTCTGTCGCACGCCTCGTAGACCTTGTGGCCACCCACAAGCCGGCCGGCCACGTCTTATCCTGCACGTGGTGACCACCCACGCATACTACCGCTCACACGCAGCCCAGTGTGCCGTCAAGGTTGGGTATGCGGTCGCCTGCGCCGCTCGAGCTAAGGAGCTCAAAAATGTCAATCATCCGCGCGAAGACGAATTCTTCCCGCTGGCCATTGACGCGCATTGGGCGTTGGGCGCTCGGTGGCTCGAGCTGCTCAACCAGCTCGCCCGCCACGCCATCGTCCGCCGCTTCCATGGGGAGCCGGTGGACTTTCCTGCGGCCGGGTCGCTGGCGCAAGTGTAACGTATGCGCCTGGCCGTCTCGCTGCAGCGGTCCATGGCCCGCGCGCTGCACCTGCGTGCCGGCAGAGCCCTCGCTGCTGCCTCTGGCTCTGGTCAGGGGACCCACTTCCAGGAGCCTAGCTTCTCTGACCTGCGGCTGCTTAGCAGGGGGTACTGAGTGATTCGTAGCTGCTATTGTTTCTCTGTGCGCTTGTCTTTCTTAGCGCTTCTCCTGGGCCCCTTCTCGTCCTTTGTTCATTCTCTTTTGGGCTGGCCTGTCCAGCCCTTACCCTCAGTGGGCGAGCCCTTTCTTCTGCCGTTGGCACGCCGTTCGGCCTTCAACAATCTTCCGCTGCTAACGGTAGCCCGCCATGGCTACCTGCAAGCATACTGGACTTCAGGTGGGGCCCGCAGGATGCTGACCTGGCTTGCCACGAGCGCGGGCATGTCCACCTTGCTTTGAGGTCACCTGATGAGACCGCAGCGGGGGCCTCCACCGCTGGGCCCGCATGTGCCAGGCCCAGGCTTACCCGTAATCGTCGTAGTTGGGCTTGATGAACAGAATGGTCAACGGCAGCCCTGGCGGGCTAGCGTCAGCAGCGGAACACTGTTGAAGGCCGAACGGCGTGCCAGCGGCTGGGCAGAGCCCAGTGAGAGGTGATGGGGAGTGGAGCGTTGAGTGGGCAGCGAGGCAGGGCTTGGGCTAGTAAGTCGAAAGGGACCTCGCAGCGGGGTTGGGCAAGTGCCCTTCATTGTGTGAGTGTCCGGGCCCCTGCCCTCGTCTAGTGTTTTGCAGTGCTTTGCAGTGTAGTCCTTTTTCGGCACTTCTATCGTTGGCTTTGGATATTGTCCATCTTTTTGGGCTGCCCCTCTTCTCTATGGGCGAGCTCTTTCTCCTGCGCCAGGAGCGTCGGGCGCCAAGGTCACGAAGGTCTGGTCGACAAAGGTCTGTGTCTGCCTCCGGTCAACCCTTGACCTATGCTGACCTGCGGTCCGGTCAACAGTGACCTGCCAGGACCGGCGCCAGGAGCTGTGGTGCCGCCATGTGGCGGCTCCTCGCTGCGCTCCGCAACTACCAGGAAGTAGCCGTATCCTACCTCGGTTAGCTTAGCACTATGGCTTTAAATCAGCTATGTTCACCTATTAACCGTAATGGTTAACCCCAGATTCACAACAGGCTTGTCATGAGATATTCCGTCGGTGGCATATTGATGTCGATCTGATGAGGCATGTGAGGTGGCTGCACACGTGGACAACCGAGGCACGTCACCTATCAGTCTCAAGGGAAATAAGATTTGCCAAGACGGCACCTCCAGCTCAGCCCCGGTCAGGTGAGTGCGCACTTGCCGCTTCGCCGTCAATCTGACATCGGCAGGCGGTCGTCATCCTCTTATCCAAACCACTCAAGAGAAGTGCATAGCTGCCGGTCTCGGTCAAGATTGCTAGGAGTAGCAGAATCGTGGTCAGCGTCTTCTGTGCTCGACTTACTATCACTGCTGTTGCTACATGTTCAAGTCTTTGTAGTCAAGGCTTACTTGCTACATCCAGCGCCAGATTCATATCACATTTCTGTGGGGCCTCGCTGGCCATCCATCTACAGGCCACATATATCCTATGCAAAACATGTGCCAAGCAAACCCAGCCTCCATTCTTGCAGGCAAGCTTCCCCAACGATGCACTACTGCTGAAGAGGACACTTCTAGAGCACGTGAGTGACGCACAGGTCGGAATCTACTCAAGGAAAGGGGCCCACGAATCAAAACATAGTCCAGACCAAGAAGCAATGAAGGTGCGGAGTCATCGCCGCACAACGAGGCAATCTGTTTGATACGGATCATGAGGTGCAAAAGAAAGCAGCAGCTGAAATGCAGTACGTGGGCTTGGTGAGTCATAAATTCCATGTTCGAGGTAGCTGAAAGATACGGAGTATTTATATACATCGTGTCGTCTGTTGGCATGTTTGTTCGCTGTCCTTTGCCAGGCCGCTAAACTACTAAAGAAGCTAAAGAATCACGTCTGTACGCTGCAGGCGTATAATATGCATCTGCGGCTCTTGATAGATGAGATACCTAAGCTAACTTCATTTAAGTACGTGGTTTCTGTTGACCATACAAGTGCAGGAACTATGTGTGATAAAGCTTGGAAGACTCTGATGGCACGTGTTTTGTGGAAAAGAAGGGTCAGGTTGCCTCGTCTCGACGATGCCTCAAACTGCGCTGATTGCTTTGAACAAAGAAGAGAATGTCACTGACAGCGGGGAGTATATGGTACGCCTTCAGCCGGCTGCTAGCTCAAAAAGCTATGCGACAGAGGTAAGAGGGCTTTGCCCCGCAACCTCTTCTGCCACCGTCTTCATGGTAAATTTTTGTGAATTTGAAACAAACGAAGGCCAAATGGCCAAGTACAAAGGCAAGCACATCTGAAGACCTACATGACATAGCAGAATGACCCGCTCAGTAACCACGGGTCAAAACATGAAGGTCGCTAATCGAAGCCTGAATACTAGATGGCAGATACGAAGCCCTTCTGCCACCAACTAGAGCTCGCCCAGCTTTCTGGTGCAAAGCATTTGCCTGAGCACGCTGCATACAGGCCGAAAGTCGTCGTTGCAAGAACGACAGGTGTGCAGCTGGCAAGCCCATCTCAGCCGGGAACACATCTGCATGTCGTGTGTAGCCTAGATTGGCAATATTCTGAAGGAGAGTGTGGAAACGAGGACCTAGACAGCCAAAGATGTCGACTGCTGCTGGCAGGAGCTAATCGCATTGGGGGAGTTCGGAGTAGTGCTGCAGCTTTCTTTGTTCTGCACCGCCCACTGCGTGGCCAGCGATGTGCGTCGATGCTGGACCTTTATAGGCCTCCGTAACAACATCATCGACCAGGGCCCGTGGTCCTCCACCAGGTTGCACGCCCACAGTGTCAAGTGTGCGGCGATGATGACGTCCCTGGGCACCCGTGGTAGTAGGCATGATGTTGTTCACTCCCACGACCGCACGGTACTTGGCGTCGCGCAGCAAACCCGCCAGGGCTTCGCGGAGGAGGTTGTGGATGCCCAATAGACATCTATAAGCTTGCAAGCGACTGTGCCTCTCGCCTGAGCAAGTGAGGCAGCTGGAGATTCCAAAGATACAGCACTGACGATGACAAAGGGATGCTGCCTGGCACATATTTTCAAAGCAGTGTTGCTCATTATGCACAGCAGTCTGTGTCAAGGCGGAGCTTACATGCAGCTTCTGCTGTTTGTGTTGGCGTGAAGCATGCTGCACTTTTGACAAACCAATCGATGGTAACAAGAGTGGTCATACTGGCCAGGATCAAAGTACTTACGAGGAGCCTGTATCTCTGAATAAGGACAGAAATCATAATGGCAAGACTGTGCCTCAGGTACTCCTCGAATGACTTCACATGAAGGGCATACTTTCATTGCAACCTTTTATATTGATTGTCTTCTCCACATTCTTGTACAGCTTGCAAGCGCATTGAAGCTTCTAGAGGTTGTACTTAGACGGTGCAATTTGGAAATCCAGTAGTACAGATAAGTGACGGATGCAGTAACCTGTTTGACATATGTGCCGACTTACAAGCTCAAACGATAGTCGACAAGGGGAACAGATTGAAATCGACGTTGGCCACCAAGTCAGCAGGTAATTGTCAACAACCTGCAGGCTACAAACAGGGATCCTGCATAAGGTGGTGATGAGCATAGCGTTAGTGTTGAAGGCACTCAGAGCATCAACATCAGATTAATGTGACCTTCAACAATATTTGATAGACTTTAGGTCAAAGATCAGAGCTGCAAGCTTCTTGAAGTACCATTTGTAAACTCAAAGTCTGTAGGCCCGTTGTGCAATCTGGAAATTAAGTAAACCATGTTTGTGAGCCTTGAGGTCTCAAAATGGGGGACAACACTCCCGTACAGAGGCAATGCTTCGACTGGCACCTGCTGATGTTGCTTTTATGTCATCAAGCTCATGATGATGCTTCTCTATCCACCGGAAGAAGTGATCCAGCACGTACAATTGATGCAACGCGACAAGCATTCTGTTCTATGGAAGATGTTTCGAGCGCAGATTTCTCTTGCGTTTCACAGGTATCTGTCACCTATGACCAGGTCGTCACAGTCATTGACGCGTAAACAAGCCGCGTAACATACGCGGCTCGTTTTCTTCAACTAAGACTACATTGAGCATGGAAGCCAGGAGACTTGCGCTTCTCAGGCTGATTAGTCGACTTCAATCGTCGCTACTATGCAATCGCTTGACGCGGGCAGGATGATACACGAACCGCCTACCCTTGCCCTTGCCCTTGCTCACATTTCCTTGTAACCTGCAGAACATAAAACCCGAAGCATTCAAGTATGCACGCTTCTTTGATCAAGCCCTGTCTAGCCAAGTTGGCGACAACCGAAGCAAAGTAGATGGATACTGGTGTAACTGCCACCTGATGGGGCCATAGGACTGGAGCAAGCACTAGGCTGATTAGAGCCTCAGCCTTAGAGGGCAGGATGGCAGCGATGCGTCTCCCCATCTAATGATCGCCCGTGTGCTGGTACATGACTGTGACGAACCCACCCCTATAGACACCGTAGGAATTACTAAGAAACACAAGCTTTGTTAATCCATTGCTGAACAAGCAAAATGTCCATCGTGGATCTGGTCATTGGGGGTTGAGAAGCAAACCCTTAACACGGTGAAGGACCGCTTACACAACGGTGTGGATTACCTTGCACTGAGGCGCCGCCGACTCACCTCTCGTGCACAAGCAGCAACCGTCCCCCCCCCACGGGAGCAGCCACAGACTACTCACAAACAGCCGGCGATGATCCGCAGCGACGGGCTGTAGCGTCGGGCTGTGGCAGCAGGCAGCAGCAGGGCTGTGCCTCTCTCTCCGTGGGCCTCACTGATCCGGAACATAGTTTCCCGGAGTCCGGTGTCAGCCCCACTCCTTGTAGTGCTACAAACGCGCCGTCCAAAGGAGTCTTTGGAAGGCTCGCTTCAAGGCCCACCCTTGGGGAGGGCGGGCCCGACAAGGGGATACATACTAGGGCGAGGGCAGGTTCGTGAGGACCCGGCCGAGCAACTGTCCTTCTGGAAGAAGGCCTTTCCCAGTAGCGGGCGATCGCTGTGTTTGGCCAGCCCAGAAAACGTTTCAATAACACTCGAAGGCCAGGAAATCGCTGAAGCACGCAGCAACTCAAGTTGTCGCAGGGTGCTCAATGTGCCCTGTTGAACAGCCGCAGGTCAGAGAAAGCAGTCTCCGGTTAGCAAAATCCCTGTCTAGAGCCAGAGGCGGCAGCCATCAATGGAGACGAACGGATTTGAACCGATAACTTTATACATGCAAAGCATGCGCTCTACCAACTGAACTACGCCCCCGGCGTGGAGGAAATGGAATTGGAACCCATAACATAGAAATTTGTATGTTGACTTAAAAATCAATGCCTTCAGCCACTCAGCCATCCCTCCTATTCAACAATAACTAAAAGCAAAGCACGAAAAAGACGGGGTTTGAAGCCGCGATCTCCGGCTTGACAGGCCGGCGCTTTGACCAGCTAAGCTACTTCTTTTTTCCGATGGCGTGATAGGCAATCACGGGTTTGAACCGCTGACTCTCTCGGTGTAAACAGCACTCTACCAACTGAGCTAATTGCTCGGAGTCTGGACTATACCCAATCTAGAGCTCCTTCCTTCCATTCATAGAAAAACCCAACATTTAAATCGAATGAGAAAAACATCATGGACCAAATTCTAATGAGCCAATTTTATAGTCAGACTGCCCAAGGAAATAAGGTTACTTCTAAATCAAAGGTGATGATTAAGATGGAAACCAAACAAATACCGTATGTAAAACCGACCTCGTGCATCATCAAAAGGATCGAAGCCGCATTCATAGGCAGAGAGTTTTTCTGGATAAGCTAAATGTGAAGAGGAAGAAAACAAAAAGGAAATATGTAGCGACCAGCACCCTGTCTCTGTACCCTGTGGCTCCGCTGACATACTCATCAGTAACCTCTGTATGCCCAGGCTGGCTATCACAGCCGCTCTGCCAATTTCAGCAGCCGCACGTCCTCTGCCTAGCCCGTGGCTCCGCTGTTGTCGTTATGAAAATTCTCTGTATGCACCTGGCTGGCTTTTACAGCCGCTCTCTTGATGTCAGCAGCCGCATTCTTGCTCTGGAAGCAGCGCGCCTGCGCGCCACATCGCCGGCAGGCGCGTCACACCGCGCGTTTCCTCGGGCGTCACCCCCCGCGTCATCCGCGCGTCACACGGGAGTCACTGGCGCGTCACACTGCGCGTCACTGGGGCGCGGGAGACTGTCAATACGGGGCCCGCCATTCTACATACTAGCGTTGACTCGAGCTCAGACGCCCTCAACGGTGGGAACGCCGCCAAAACGCAAGGCTGGCCCCTCTCATCACCGACCTTGTGACTCCTGTCCGGGAAGACTAGTGCACGCCCATTGAGGATAGGGGCTGGAAAAACCAGCCCGCGTCCGCATCCCGCGGAGGCCTTCTTTGCGTTCACATGATGTGCCCCGGAAAATCAACGTGGACATGTCTCGCGGCCGCCGCAGCCAGGTCAGCAACATAGCCAGGCCCGCCAACCAGTACGAGCAGCGAGCGATCCCGGCTGGCACCGGCGGTCCAGCGTGGCGCCCCGTGAGGCTGCCACC
>WELB01000016.1:1197034-1208832 GCA_009602725.1 Spirogloea muscicola
TCTCTCTCTCTCCCCACCTCCCCCCCCTTTCTTTCCTTTTCTAATACCCTCTCCCTCTCTCCCCCTTTCTCTCTTTCTCTCTCTTGCTCTTCTCCCCTCTCTCTCTCTCTCTCTCTCTCCAACCCTCTCCCGCTCCCACTCTCTCTCCACCTCTTTCTCTCGCCTCTCCCCACCTATCGCCTCTCTCTCTCTAGCTCTCTTTGGCTCTCTTATAGTCTCCCCGTCTCGGGCACCCCTTCTGGCCTTTCCTTCCGTTCGTGTTTCTGTCCTCCTCCTACTCTCCCTCTCCTATTTCTTTGTCGTGCTTCTTCCAATCTAGTCGCTTCATTCCTAAGCTTATTTCAATCCCACACAGTCACCCCGGCTTAAGCTCTGCCACACCTTCTCTTCTAAGGCAGCTTACTTATTCACTGCTGTGCAGCCTGTATCAATTATAATGCTCATTATACTTGCCAAAACCTGGGGTTGGATCTTGATCCAATATACTCGTGTATGGGTGGAAACTGCAAGTATGACTCACAATCCACGATACCTACAACCTGCATACTCTGTTAGGATGTACAGGGCTCCTCAAGGAGAGCTTCAGCAGTACAACATACATGTGTCCTGCTTGAAGTAGGTTAAGACACAGGACTGTTTAGATTCATGATGCCTTTCACAAGTCCAAATGTTTTGCAGTGTCACTCACACTCTTTCCTGTGCATCATCTGCAGCAACCAAGGAGTTTGTGATGTAATCACTTTTGCAGATGGCCAGTCTTGCTACAATACCAGCTACTCCTCACAGTGCACCAAGCTTTCGTGCCAGTAAGTTCCAGAAGGAGTAAGGGTGTGAAAGAAAGACCTATATGGTGTCTGCTCGACATTGCACAGGCTCAACTAATGAGTCGCTAAGCTTGCCTGGAAAATCTCAGTCCTGCTGTTGCATGTGCATGGAACATCGCCATAAGCAGCTACATGATGAAAGCACAGTCCTAAGGCACCAATACCATTCTGCCGCGTGTTCAGCAAAAGATGTCCTGTTTTGTCCATTGCTTACGAAAGACAGCTCTACTAGCTCCTGGTCTTGTGTCTGTCGCTTCTGCACATGCTGCATAATAATCAGGCAAACTTCCATTGCCTGCAGGAGTGGAAAGTGCGTGGTAGGCTACTTCATCACCATTCCCTATTGCAGGCCATGGACATCGGAGTGTGATGTACCTTGCAGGCCATCGGACTGTTCTGTAACTAACAACACCTGCTGCTCTGTCTGTGACGGTCACGGCCAATGCCCATCAGGCAAGAATGCTTGTTCATTCTAACTTTATCAGCGTAGATCAGCTGAAGGAGGTCACGACAGGCCAACTAACTACAAGAACAAGCACTCATCATAGCCTACCTCTTTGCAAGTGGGTCAGCCACCTATTGGCTGGAGGTGCACGTGGAAGGGAGGCAGTTTTGTGAGCTTCCCAGCTTCACAAATCATGGATCAATTTGCAATATGCCTACTGTAGGACAGAGCTGCTAAGTGGGGAATATGATTGCATTACCGCTTGGCTCAGATCTTTGCGTGTAGACAACCCGAGTGCAGCGAGACACACTGAGAATATCATATATGTGGCGCTTTTGGACTGAGTACTGCTTTGCGGATCGTAGCTCGTAGTGACCCTTTGCAACTGTCGTAAGTCCCATTTGGCAATATCCTAGTTTTTGCCGGATAAGTATACGGACATGTGGTCTGATAGAAACAATAAGGAAATATCTGACATGAGCATTGAATACGTTGACGTTTTGAAGCAATCATTGTGCAGTAAGTAGAAAGCTATTGTGACCTCCCTGTTCTAGTCCCTCGCCCCTGTCACTCACTCGCTCATCTCTATATACGAAGGCGTTATCAGCACCCGCCTTCAAAAAAGTGAATTTGGCTGAAGCGCATGGAGGTGCCAAATGTTGTAACGAACCCAAAGCTGTTTTTCTGTTGTTGGGAACTTCAGAAGCGATCCCCCTGCCGGTCGCGCCGGTCGCGCCCTTGCAGCAGCCTCTGGAGTGCGCAGCGGGGTTGCTTTACGCTCATCTCATCTGACCACCTATTTGCTACAACGGGGTAGTGAGAGCGCCCTGTTTGTCTAGCCTGTGGCTCCACTAACACAGTCATGAACCCCTTTGAATGCACCTGGCTGGCTGTTCCAGCGCGCTCTTCTGATACAGCAGCCACATCCGTTGCTCCGAGCCTTACTGATGCGGACCGGACCGGACCGGACCGGACCGGACCGGAAAACTCAAAACAAGTCTTGGAAAGAAAGAGAAGAAGAGCCTCAGACGAGCTAGAGCAAGTATGCATTTCCGGACTGACGCAGCAGCTCAGGGCGGCCATCGGCGCCAGAGTCACGCTTCATCATACTCCGGACAGCGGCGCGCCTGCGCGCCATACCACGTCGCAGGCGCGCCACACCGCATCCCATGCGTGTCACTGCGTAGTTGAGGGCAGGAGTAAAACAGCTCTGTCCAACGTAAGGCAGTGGCTGTGAGATGCCAGGCCAAAGGCATGTGCAAGCAGAACCCGTCCGAGCAGCTTCACTCCCGGAAGCAGCGCGCGGGAGCGATCGCATTTGAATGTTGCAGGCGCGTGTCACAACCGCGCGTAACCCCGCGCGTCACACTGCGCGTCATCCCCATTGTCAGGCTCGCCCTTCCGAGGGTGGTGCCTGGGGCTACCCTCGTCACCCCCGCCACTTCGTGTCCCATTGTTGGGCCCGCCCCTCCCGGCCAACGGCTCCCTAGCTCGCCGCCGGCGCCGCCGCCCCCCCCGGGGCGCTCGAGCGCCTGAGCGCCGCCGTGCGCGCATGCCGCCGCCTGCGAAGGCACGGCGCGCACCTGCACGGCGCGCTCCTCGGAGCTCGCCGCGCAGAGTGCCGTCCGCAGCGCGGCCCCCAACTGGCGGGGTCCCTCATGCCACGCCGTGCGCCGCGGCGGCCACGGCGGTGGCGAGGGAGGATACGGCACCTAGGCAGCTTGCACAGCCTCGTGCGGGGAACATGGGTCCGGCTGCCCAGCTCACAAGCTGGCTCGGCCGGCTGCGATCAAACCCTCGGCTCACTTGTGCCGGGGAGGCAACCGCACTGGCGGCCAGCGCGAGAGCAGTGCACCGGAGCTCCAGGAGTTGCTGCGCTACGCGCTCATCCCAGGCCCCATTAGGCTCAGGGATGGACGAGACGGCTGTCCCGACCACGGCCCCAACACCATCTGAGATTGCCGTGGAGGAGGGCAACATGGAGAGGGGCACAGGACCCCCTCCCCCAGTATCCTCTCCCACTGCTTCTCATGCTGCTCTACTTACGGGCTTCGAGCCCCACCCACAACCAACGCCGTGCACCTCTCCCGCGTCTGCAGGGCAGACGGCTTCCGCAAACCCCCCTGCATCTTGGAGGGGAGGTCGCCGCAGCGGAGGAGCCAGGCGGCGCTTGGAAGTGGTTGTCGCCATGGGTTCGGCGAGTGGTGGCAGTGGCGCTGATGATGCTGACGGGCCCGTGGCTGGCGATGCCGCTGTATCAGCTGCACCTGGAGAAGGGGAGCGGGGCCAAGAGGACCTCCGGCCCCCTGCGGAGGCAACCTCTTGCCCGCCTATGGAGCTCCGCTGCCGGCTCTGCCGGCGGCGCTGTGCCTCCAAGGTGGGTCTGAGCTCGCACGAGCGGGCCTGCGTGCGTTCTGCTAACAGAGAGGCGCAGCAGGCAGAGGCATCCGCCACCGCTCGGGCTCGCAGAGTCCCTTCAAGAGGGGCGATGCCAACACCACCACCAGGGCCTACGGCAGAACACTGGCGGTGGGCGGAGAGCGTGGACGTCTCCGAGATCCTGCGGACGACCAACGCGCAGCTCCTACGACACATCCCGTATTGGGCCCGGCCCCACATACGGCGAGCCCTTCGGCCCCTCCTGACACGTCTGGCTCGTGACAGCGAGGATGAGGCTGCATGGGCTGTGTTTGTGTTGTTTCCGCGACTCTTGCTTGGTCGCCTGCCGCAGGGGAAGGCAGGTCGCAAGGAGCTGCTGCTGCGCCTTCACCTGTTTGAAGGTGGGGAGTGGCAGCTGCTACTTGCAAAGCACCAAGCGGCTGCGCAACTCGCGCAAGCCAACTTTCGGCCCACCACGTCGGAATCCGATATTAAGGAGGCGGGCAAGCGACGTGCCATCCGATTTGGACGAGCCGGCGACCTTGCCAGGGCTGCCCAAGCCTTGGAGCCCTCCACACCAGCACCGCATGATGCGGCAACCTTGGCCGCACTCGAGCAGCTCCATCCTTCGGCCCCGCGAAGATTAGATACATGGATGGAGAGCTTCACGCCTGCTCAACCGGTGGACCTGGACCCGGCTGCCTTCCGTCGGGCGATTGTGAGTAGCCGCAAGGCAGTCGCCGGGGGTCCATCGGGCATGCTCTTTGAGCACTTGCGGGAGCTGTATGGGGAGGACGACTCGGAGGAGGATTTCAATCTGCTGCTTAGGGTTGCACAACATGTTGCGCGTGGACACCTCACCCAACGAGTAGGCGCAGTCCTCTGCACAAGCAATCTCATTGCTTTGCAGAAGGACAGCGGGGGAGTGCGTCCTATCTCGATGGGGGAGGTTCTGTCGCGCCTCGTGGGGCGCACCCTAATCATGCAGATTCAGGACGATGCCCAGGCGCACTTCCATCCCCACCAGTTTGGGGCTGGGATGCGTGCTGGCGCTGAGACCCTGGTGCACGGGGTACGAGCGGCACTGGATGTCAACCCCCATTGGCTGGCCTTGAGCGTGGACGTACAGAATGCCTTCAACACTGTGGATCGGCAGGTTATTGCCGAGGAGCTAAGGCAGTACTTTCCCACCCTCCTCCCTCACTTCCGATGCATGTATGGCTCGCCATCTGCATTGTTGTGGGGGGCAGGGAGTTCTTTGGCTGTCTTGCAGTCAAAGACGGGGACACGGCAAGGTGATCCAATGGGAGGTTTTCTCTTCGCTCTGGCGCATCACCGTGCTTTGCGCAACACGGCGAGCGCTCACCCTGGCGTTCTCCTCCCGAGTTACGCGGATGATACCACGCTCCTCGGCCCCCCAGTGGAGGTGCTGCAAGCTTTCGGCACGCTTCAGCACCAGCTCCAGCTTATTGGGCTTGGGGTCAATCCGGCTAAGTGCTCCGCCTGGTCCCCTATTGGCATCCCTCTTTCCCTCTTCTCCTCGTTGCCTACATCTTGTCAGACTCCAGAGGGCGGCTTGAGGATTTTGGGAGTGCCACTAGGGGACCCGTCTTTCTCGGAGGGTGCTGTCCTTGCGCGTCTCCAAGGATACATGCAGGTCCTGCCAGAGCTCCCACGCCTTGGGGACTCTCAGTTGGCAGTGGCCATTTTGACCAGGAGTGTGGCACAGCGGCCGTGTTACCTCCTGCGTACGGTCCCACCGTCGGTCAGCTTGGATGCTATCTATGCATCCATTGATGTCAAGCTTCAGCAATGCCTTGCTGATCTGATTGCTCACCCACTCCTAGAGCAGTCTCCAGCAGCACTGGTGCAATGTACGCTGCCCATACGTCACGGTGGGCTTGGTTGTCGCCCCTTGGTCCGCTTATGCAGACCAGCGTACCTTGGCTGCTGGGCTCAGGTGGCCTCGTCCATATCTGGACGATTCCTCCTTGAGCAACAACGTGTGTTGGCGCCTCACATCAGTAACGTGGTTCAGGGGAGTCTGCCTTTCCAAGTGACTCTCAAAGCATGCCAACAGGACCTCTTTGCCGCATACCCGCCTCTGGTGAATGAGCCTGTTAGCTTTGCTGCCTGGGCTGACGTTTCTGATGTTAAGGCTCAATCGCGGTTTTCCCGTGCTGCAGACGAGCAACCACTGGAGCATCTCCGGAGTCTCCTCCAAGGGGATGCTCGAGGCCAGGCTCGGCTCCTATCTGTATCGTCTCTGGGAGCGTCTGAGTGGCTCCGCGCTTTGCCTTTGCATGCGGGCTTGCGGATGGAAAATGCTTTGTTTTGCGATGCTATGCGCCGCCGTCTTGGCTTACCATCCCTGTGCTTGGCAGGGGTGACCCAATGTGAATGTGGGCTTATTGAGCATGATGCAGTGCTCATGGGTGACCACATGCTCAGGTGTGCCAAAGGCAGTGAGCGCACGGGCTCCCACAACCTCCTACGTGACGCCATGTATGGCATCGTCAAGGAGGCGGGATATCAAGTGGCGTTGGAGAGCACCGGGGTGATGCCCGTCCAGCTCCGCAACGGGGTCCCTCGGACGCGGCGTGTCGATCTGGTCGGCGTCCCCCTGGGAGGTGGCAAGCGGCTTCTCATGGACGTCGTCCTAACCGACAGCTTCCGGACGAAGGGCCCCGTAACTTCTGAGACCGGCTATGCCGTGAAGGTGGCCGAACAGAAGAAGTTGCACAAGTACAAGGACCACCCGGCGGGTGATACCTTTTACCCCCTGGCCATGGACATCCACGGGTGTTACGGGGGTCAGTGGTCCTCGTTACTTTCGCTGCTGGCCTCTCAAGCTGACCAGCGGCGCCGGGAACGGGGTGCAGCCCTTCCCGGTGGCTCGGTGCCTTTGGGTCTTGTGTCCTGCTACCGTATGCGCTTGTCTATGTCCCTACAGCGGTCCCAGGCGATTGCTTTGCATCGCCGGGCTGGTCGCGCCCTTGCAGCAGCCTCTGGTTTGCGCAGCGGGGTTGCTCTTCCTCCCCTCAGCTCATCTGACTTCCTACTGCTGACTCGGGGGTATTGAGGGCGCCCTGTCTGCCTAGCCTACGGCTCCGTCATGAACACCTGTATGCATCTGGCTGGCAGTGTACAGCCGATTTTTTAATATCAGCAGCCGCTTGATCTCTGAGGGTGGGACCCTGGGAGGGGTGCAGGCGGAACGCTATGAGTAGTAGGCCGAGGCCAGACTGATCAACCGGACCAGTGACGCTCAGAGAGGCGCCTGCTGCGCAGCTGTTGGAGCAACTCCCGTCCAGCGGAGAGGGAGCAATAGCTGTAAAAGGTCAGCCCACAAAAAAATGGACGATTTGAAAGGCATCCGAATGTGGTTGTGAAATCTGTTGTGTAAGCTCAGAGGTCAACGGTACGGAGGGAGAGCATGCAAAGTTTCAATCCCCGTTTTGCTGCATAGAAATATAATGTATTGCTAGCCCAAGGGGGTCATGATTTGGCAGGTTTCAACATTGTGGTATTAGTATGATTGACTACCCATATTGCCAATCTACCGGCGTGGCACTGTGATAACACGCCTAGCGTCTTCCCTCTAGAAGCTGCACCACAACTTGATTTCATGTCGTCTGATGAGCAGGACATCTGTTGCAAGCTGATAATGTCAGAGCGGCGGCAAGGATAGGTGGCACTGAGTCAGACAAGTAGTGGGCCGAGACGCAAGGATGGCGGGAGAGAAGCCCAGTGTGAGGCAGTCTGGCGGCTGCCTGCTGCCGTAGTAGCCGCCCCTGCAGATCGCTTCCAGCAGCCGGTAGCTGCTGGAAGCAGCTAAGCGTGAAGACCCTTAACGCGGGAGATGAGAACCTAGAAAGGTTGCTTTGCAAGCTCAGGATTCGGCTCCGTGGTTGTGAGTGTATGTTAGAATTGAGAAGTAAGTCAGGACAGAATCGTCGAACGCTGAACTCAAGAAGCATGTGCTGATTCGTATCCGATTCAAGAGTAGCTAGTTACAAGCTTTTTTCTGCCCCGCCAGGAGCCGTGTTATATCCCAGGACGGTCCCCCAGCGCTCCATGTCAGGCCGGGCCGCCAAGGGGCCCTTGATAATAAGCGACTTCGGCTGGTGCTGAGAAGATAGCCGAACTTGCCACCGTCAACAAAGCGAGTCATTTACGCTCCACAGGCAACTAGAAGGAACACCACTGCCGCCCTCCTGCACGGCCTTTCTTCGATCGATGCATAACCCAACATATGGTCAATCGAGTTCCAGGTTTTGTGCAAGCCTTTTGAAGACCATAGAGGTCACCGGATTCGACATGCTATCTCCCCCACCATCCAGACGATTACGAGTGGCTGGATAGTGCGGTCACAAGAGTAGCAAGGCGGCAGCAGTGAGGTGGCAGTGGATGTAACGATATTTACATAGCTTGAATATGAATGCAGCAATAATAGCATGACAGATGCCTGGAGACTAGACACGTCATCTGGCTCACTATAACTTGACCGTCAGTGCCGCAGGTCAGGCTTACAATTGCCTGGAGACGGGACAAGTCACCAGGATGACGACTGGGCTGACGAATGACTCGAGGAAGATCAACATCGAGGTGGTTATATTATTCGAGCTGGGAACGGGGCAACCGGAGTTGTGACGCGAGACAGCGTGGTGCTGCGCTGAAGCCGCGATGGTAGGCAGGCAGCTGTGTGGACTACATTAATGGCACCGTTCATTGTCGTTGATGTTGACGTGGACGTCAGACCGCTCACGCTAGCCTGTTGGAAGTACACCGTCACTTGCTCTGGACGGGGCATTGACAGGGCATTGACCTGTCAGTATGACAGTGGTGGTCGACCGATGGGGGAGAATGTCGGTGGTAGACGGTTGATGGTTTCAGGTCTGGCTGCTTCTAACGTGTCGTGCAACGTCCAGTCAGGGGTCGATGCGCATCGATGCTGACACGGATGCGGTGGTGGCTGCACACGTGGATGACCGAATCAGGTCATTCATCGGCTTGGTGTGAAGAGGAGTCGCGAGCGCGGGACCTCCCACCCGCTTTGGTCAGGAAAGGTGCCCAGCTTGCCGCCGAAGTCCCTCTTGGCAACGCTTCACGTTCAGTTGGCCGCCCAAGTCCCGCCTGACGCGGGCGCACAACCCAATCAGCTGCCCCAGTCCCGACGCGGGCGCCCACCCCGATCAGCTGGCCGCGCCAGTCCGGCCACGGCGTGCAGGCATAATTCGCCGCCCATGTCGACTTCTGACACCGGCGCACAGTGCCATCTTGCCACCCAGACCACACCAAGACAGGCCTCAACCATAGACCGAGAATGCCCACGAAAGCGCGTTTAAAGGTGTGATATACCGCGACAGCCGTGGGGAACCGGCTAGGCAGTGGTGGGGAATTGTAGGGTAAATGGCAGGAGTGAGTGAGTCTTCAATCACACTGGCCTTGAGGCTTGGGGGGATCAGATGAGCAGAATGGCCTACCTCATCAGACGATGTACTTTCCTCCTGACCAAGCACAAGGGTGTGGAGGACCGGGGCCGAGACAAGTCTCCTCGGCCCAGTCTTTCACTCTGGCTGTTGCCGTTGTCGCCGCCACTGCTGCCGTCGCTGCCGCCGTTGCTGCTGCTGCCGCAGCCGCTGCTGCCGCTGCCGCCGTCGCTGCTGCTGCTGCCGCTACTGCTGCCAGTGGCATTGATGCTCTGGAATGGATGCTTGTAACCTTGAGGAAGGACTTGTGTGTTGGACAGATGCTTGAGCACCCCAGCAAATTTGTTGTCATAAGGAGTGGTTTAACAGCTCAATAGTATGCCAACTCCACCCCTTTTTATCACCTATGCACAGCAGAATATGTCACAAGGTGGACCGTACATGCAGCTTCTGCTGTTTGTGTTGTGCAGAAAGCATGCTGTACATTTGACAGATCAAATGATGGTAACAAGAGGGTCATACTGGCCAGGAGTAAAAAGTCACGAAGAACCTGTATATATGGATAAGGACACAAGTCCTAATCGCAAGACTGCACCATAGGTACTCCTCGTATGAGTGCGCATGAAGGACATGTTTTCACAGCAAGCTTTTGTGCAGACTGTCGACTGCACACTTGTACAGCTTGCAAGCGCAATCTGAGAGTTTGTACTTGGACAGTGCAGTTTGGCAAGAAGTAGTACACGTAAGTGTCAGATGGAGCGATGTGTGTAACATGCGTGCGGACATACAAGCTCAAAGACATCTACTGATTGCTTCGTGGCTATTTGAACCACTGTACTGTAGAGCTTTCTCGGGCCCCTTCGAACAGTGTTCATCCTATTTTCTGGGCAGGCTTCTCACAGCCCTCTACTGGGAGCACCTTTCCTTCTATTTCCGTTGGCCGCATTGATCTGGACCGAAGTTCCCACGAGTCTGGTTTCAGCCACTACTTACAGCCGACTTCAGCCCCTACTTCCCTTCGAAGGGGTCTCTGGAAGGCTTGCTTCAAGGCCTACGGACCCGTGGTTCCTGAGCGGGTCGACTCGCAATGGGTGATGTACGTCATAATATGCTTTCCTTTGTACTTGGCCATTTTGGCCTTCGTTTCTTTCAAATACACGAAACATTCTCAGGAGGGCGGGCTCAACGAGGGGGATACTAAGGCGAGGGCAGAATCTTGAGAATCAAGCCGAGCAGCTGCCCTTCTGGAAGAAAGACTCATCCAGTAGAGGGGGAGGGCAGTGATTGGCAGTGATTGGTAAACCCAGAAACAGGAAATGAACAAAGCTCCAAGGGGCCAGAAAGCGCTGAAGCACGCAGCAACTAAAAGTGGTCACCGGGTGGTCACATCCACTGTTGAGCAGCCGCAGGTCAGAAGATCAGTCTCCGCATAGTGGGTCCACTGCCTATAGCCAGAGGTTGCAGCCAAAGGGCGACCAGCACGCACGCAAATGCAGAGCATGCGCCATTGACCAATGCACGACACCGACACAGGCATATGCGATACACCTGAGCGATCGAGCCCAGCGCGCTTAGAGTTAGCCTGCTCTCCTTGGCACAGCAGCTTTTACAGCCGTTCTTTGATATTAGCAGTTGCACTCCCTTAGAGACGTCGGATACCGCGCTGCCCGCTAGCCGGTGCAGGTGCTCGAGCCACCGAGCGCCGAACGCCCCGTGGCAAGGGGGAATGCATTCGTCCTCCCGCGAGTGGACGACTTCTTCAGCATGCCTTGCCTGAAAGCGGCGTTTCCTGACTGCCCGAGCAGCTCCACTTCTTGCTCTCGCTCTGGCTCTCGCAGCAAGGGTCGCTCCTCCTCCGCTCAGCTCAACTAATATCCTATTAAATGACAGGGGGGTACAAGGAGCGCCTTGTCTGCTTAGCATGTGGCTTCGCTGTTGTACTCACGGACACCCTCTGCAGCACCTGACTGGCTTTTACAGCCGCTCGTCTAATAGCAGCAGCCGCCGCATTCGTCTTTAGGAAGCAGCGTGCCTTCGCGTCACATCGCCCGGCAGGCGCGTCACGCCGCGCGTCACACTGCGCGTCACCAGAGCGTCACCCACGCGTCACGCTGCGCGTCACTGGGGCGCTGGAGGACGCCGATACTGCGCCGCGCCACCGATATTCCCTGTTAGCGTTAAGTCGAGCTGGAATGCCCTTAACGGTGGGAATGTCACAGTTACGCACAACGCAAGGCACATCTAGGCTAGCCACCTCCCTCACCGCCGACCTTCTAAGTCTTGCGCGGGAAGCTTTTCTGGCCAGCGGGCTACGTTTTGTTCGTCTTGTTGCGCCGCCCTTGTCCCCTACGGCGGGCACTAATCCGGAGGCGCAGCGTGGCGTGCACGCACAACGGGCCCCGCTGTTATGCCGCCGCGGGCCCACTTGCAGGTGGGCGACCCAGAGTCGGAGAAGCTGCTCCTCTAGAAAGAAGGTGCTCGCCCATTGAGAAGAGGGGCTGGCAAAGCCAACCCAAAAAGAATGGACAATGTTCAAAGCCAAAGAAAGAGGTGCTGAAAAAGGACTACACTACAAAGTGCAAGATGGTGCAGAGGGAGATGCAGATGGCTGCTCAGAATCCACGTGTGAGCAACAGCAGATCAGAGTAACTCGGAGCAGGAGAAGCGGCACTTTGCCGAGACCCGGAAGCAGCAGCCATAGCACGGCCAGCCCGCGCG
>WELB01000016.1:1209040-1230914 GCA_009602725.1 Spirogloea muscicola
CTGCGGCTGCTTAGCAGGGGTTACTGAGTGTCTCGTAGCAGCTTTGTTTCTGTTACTTAGCGCTTCCCCTGGCCCCCTTCTCGTACTCTGTTCATTCTTTTTCGGGCTGGTTGTTCCAGCCCCTATTCTCAATGGGCGAGCACTTTCCTCTAAGTGAGCCTTTGTGTCGGCAGAGCCCTCGCATCTCCGACCTGCGGCTGCTTAGCAGAGGTTACTGAGTGATTCGAAGCTGCTTTGTTTCGTAGCAGCTTTGTTTCTGTTACTTAGCGCTTCCCCTGGCCCCCTTCTCGTACTCTGTTCATTCTTTTTCGGGCTGGTTGTTCCAGCCCCTATTCTCAATGGGCGAGCACTTTCTTCTTTTCTGTTTCTTAGCGCTTCCCCTGGCCCCCTTCTCGTACTCTGTTCATTCTTTTTCGGGCTGGTTTTTCCAGCCCCTATTCTCAATGGGCGAGCGCGCTTCCCCTGGCCCCCTTCTCGTACTCTGTTCATTCTTTTTCGGGCTGGTTTTTCCAGCCCCTATTCTCAATGGGCGAGCACTTCATCGCTGCTGCCTCTGGCTCTGGCCAGGGGACCCACTTCCACGAGCCTAGCATCTTCGACCTGCGGCTGCTTAGCAGAGGTTACTGAGTGATTCGTAGCTGCTTTGTTTCTCTGTGTGCTTGTTTTTCTTAGCGCTTCCCCTGGCCCCTTTCTCGTACTCTGTTTATTCTTTTTTGGGCTGGCTTTTCCAGCCCCTATTCTCAATGGGCGAGCACCTCCCCCTGCTCGCGTGTGGGTAAGTGAGCAGCGCTAAGGTCAGGGCGATGGTTGTGCAAGAGATGTAACTCCATGTCGTGCTATATCCTGTCGACTGCCTATTTGTGTCGATCTGACTAGGACAGCTGACTGGGCTTCACACGTGGCCTCCTAGGCTAACTCATCCACTTTTGTGTGTGATTCACGCTAAGGATGGAGGACCACTTTTCTCCCTATGTGGCTCCTAGGCTGGTTCATACACTTATGTGTGTGATTTACGCTAACAATGGAGGACCACCCATCTCTGTCTCTCTCTTCCTTCCTCTCTCTCTCTCTCGGCGACAACAATGACCTCAACCGCTCATCAAATGCGGACAACAACAACGACGGCGACCGCTCGTCAAATGCGCACTACAACCACGGAGCGACTACAAGGATGAAAGCCCACGCGCGACGCCGACCGTTAGAAGACCGTTCAAAGCGCAACGAGGGAAGCCCATCTAGAGGTACCTCAACCATCCACAAGACCGTGAACGTGGACGCAGTTGAAGCGGTGGCGGGGGGAATGTGGAACGGACGGCTGACGATGCCCATCTTACGGTGGAGTTGACCCCTGCGACAGGTGACGGCTAAAATGGGGT
The DNA here is from genome assembly GCA_009602725.1 of Spirogloea muscicola. NCBI lineage: Eukaryota > Viridiplantae > Streptophyta > Zygnematophyceae > Spirogloeales > Spirogloeaceae > Spirogloea > Spirogloea muscicola. The sequence goes on from WELB01000016.1 coordinate 1,210,417, forward strand.
TGAGCGGTAATGGACGTTACTGGCAAGCTGCGTGCATGTGAGACTGGTTGTAGGTTTTGCATTGTCTGCCAGAATGTCTGATACAAGAGCAGGAGCCCTCTATATAGAGGAGGGGCTGGCAAAGCCTGAAAATTTTCCTGGGCTGCGTGCTCTTGTACCTGCTCCTGTACCTGTCCCTGTGTGTTGTACACAGCGTTTTCAGAGTCTGCATTCCTCCAGTCCTGCTCCTCCATTGGACGTCCTCCAGGTCCAGCAGATCGCCCTCGTTGAGGCGGCGGCCCAGCAGAGCGACCTCGTCGCAGTGGCTCAGATGCAGATGTGCTCATGACGGCAAATAGATTTAGATCTCAGACAGACAGTCAGACAGCACGGGCTCCGCCCTCACCCAAGGTGGGTGGCAGCCATGGCTAGGGCGCACGGGCGCGTGGCCGCGTGGCTTCAGATGTAGAGTGTATTGACCGGTGCCCGAGGCCTCCTTATCCAGGGGAGACTTTAAGGGCCCAATGAGACGGGCGGGATGTCACCCACCCCGACCCGCCGATTCAACATATTACAATATTCAACAAAGCCAACCCAAAAAGAATGGACAATGTTCAAAGCCAAAGAAAGAAGTGCCGAAAAAGGACTACACTACAAAATGCAAGACGGTGCAGAGGGAGATGCAGATGGATGCTCAGTATCCACGTGTGAGCAACAGCAGATCAAAGTAACTCGGAGCAGGAAAAGCGGCCTTCTGCCGAGACCCGGAAGCAGCCGCCATAGCACGGCCAGCGCGCGCGTGGACCGCATGAGCCAAAGAGCGCTGTAGCGAGACCGCCAGCCTCATCCGAAAGACCTGCGCGAGGGAGCCGGCAGCATCGAAGCCTGGCGAACCCTGCCGCCGCTCGATGGCCTCCCGGGCAAGCCGCTGGAGGAGATCTGTATACGAGGGTCTCCGACGCGGTGCCGCCGACAGGGCCAGGTGCCCTGTACCTTCGCCTGGCGGTTGCTGTGGTGGTGCCACCGCCAGGGCAGGTGCCTGCAACCTCTGCCAGGTGGTGGCAGTGGTGCCCAGATAGTAACACGTGCCTGCTAGAAGTGTCGGCCAAGCCCAAGCATCGTCTCTACAATTAGATATGATTAGGCTAAGATACGTCTGCATAACTCCACTAATGTGACGTGTCCGTCACACGGCCACAACAATCGGCCATCCAGCTAACTAAGCAGCGTAGCCAACGGCCAAACCGGGCCTATCAGGCAGCGCTAATATCTTCGCCAAGTCGGGGGCGAGCGGCCCTTGCAAAGCGGACTTGCAAGGTTTACCCTCTTGTCGCGAGCCACGCCTGCGCCAACGCCGCGCCATAGAAGCGTAGAGCCTAGGGAAGGAGCCGTAGCAGCTAGTAAATCTTCGCACGGACCCGCTACCCGACTGCAAGAAGTCGTGGTGATTCTGTGGTGAGCAGCCTTGTGTGTTGTGCTGCGTATCACAAGCTTTACACTAGTTTGAGCACTACTTCTCAGATTGCATTAGTTAAGGCTGTGCATTGGCATCATCATCGATTGGTATTCACTGACCTTGCACAAGACTTCATCTTGTAAACAAGGGACTGCACATTTGCTTGTGTATGTTCTTTTATATTGCTCGCATTTCAAGATACACTCGTATGCTCGCATCGCACCATCGGACCGGTAAACAGTGGCCACGAGTCACCTAGTTCTGGATACTCAATACAACCACTCAGTAGACAGTCCATCACTCTTATACTTGCAAAGCGGAATTATGTCTTAGTGTGGACTCGTGTCTTAGTGCTGGACTCGTGTCTAAGTGCTGGACTCCTGTCTTAGCGCTGGACTCTCTAGCACGGCTCTTGAGCTTGACTTCTATTGTATTGGACTGTTTTCATACCATTGCTTAGGACTTTGCTCAAGACTGCTAGTGTGACTGTTCCTTCTGAGTTTGATCGATTCTGGTATGAGAGAGAAACTGTTGTTGAATATCCGACCTACCTCTCACTAGCTATTGCATGAACTTGAGGTTAGTTAAGCAAGTCGTCAATCTGGACGAGATAAGTAGCACAGATCAGGTTGACACTGACCAATCTACGCCTGTGGTATCTGGGGCCTTGGTTGAGGCAGGTCCTGTCTTGACACTTCCTCATGTTCAGAGGAGGATCAGTATGGCGTCAGGAAACTTGCCAAATTTCCAAGGTACAAAAGGTAATACTTCTCTAGTTGAAGTTGAAACTCATTTCCTTGCAGACCTATGCCAACTGGACCTAAAGGGGTATCAGGTGAGCAGAGAGGCAAAGATCACTCTCTTAGCAAACTATTTCACTGGTCATGCGGGACACATGTATCGCAAGATCAGGCATGAGGTTCTGACCATACGAATACCAGTCGCAGAGATCGCAACTGACATAGAAAAGCTGGCAGGTCCTCAACTTCTTGAGGATCCTGTGGTAGAAATATTCAAACAGTTTGCTAAGCAGTTCCATGAGAATTCAATAAGTTATAGACAGGAACTCTTGAGGGAAAAAAAAAAAAGCCGTGAAGCTGAACAATTGATAACAGCCTGTTATTGCCGTTATGTTAGGTTGATAGAGCAGTTGGGAAATACCATCAGCCAACAGGATTTAGCAGCACAATTCTTACTTGTGGTAGCTGGTGAAGCTCTGGGGCGTGTAAAGAATCTCCTGATGATGCACAGTGTCGTGCCTGCCCGTATAGCGCTCACAATACGTCGAAGTGCCACACCTGAAGCCCCGCCTACAGGCCAGACTCTGCTAGGCAGCAGCAGCCTGCCCTGCATGGCCTCACTACCAGATGAGCAGACCTGCAAAGAATGTGGCAGAAGAGTCACCACACCAACGCAGTACTCGCACCTCGCCTCTCTCTCTCGCTTGCGTCGTCACCCCCGCCGGGGGATCTCTCGCCGCTTCGGCCCCCTGACAAACCTGGCTCGGAGCTTCAACCTGTGCTGCGCCAAACCCTGCCAACCCTTGCCGGCGGCTGCGGCGGCGCGCTAGGTTCTTTCTCCACGGAGGGACTTGCGGAGAGATGCCCTCTCTCGATCTCTTAAGAGCCCACCCCGCGAGGGGGGGTCAAGGCAGTAGGTACAGGGACACGCGGCGCCCCGGGGCTCTCCAGCCCGCCCATACAGGTTGCGCCCTAATCAGCGAGTCACCCCATGGGTTACCCCCGCTGAGGTTCCCTATACCACCTTCCTACCTGAGATATCTAACCAGGGTTAGCCCTGGTCGGTTCCGCCTAACCACCCTCTAGCCGACGCTACAACGACGCTCTGCGCCCGGGCATGACAGCTGTCGTGCCTGCCCGTATAGCGCTCACAATACGTCGAAGTGCCACACCTGAAGCCCCGCCTACAGGCCAGACTCTGCTTGGCAGCAGCAGCCTGCCCTGCATGGCCTCACTACCAGATGAGCAGACCTGCAAAGAATGTGGCAGAAGAGTCACCACACCCCCCCCCAGCTGCCTGGATCCGAGGCAGCTGCATCCTCTGAGGGTTAAGCATCCTAACTATGACAGCGCTATGCGCAGCGCGGACAGAACCACTGCCCGGCCGGCACCTCAGCAAGAGGTGGCTGCAAGCAGCCAGTGTGCCACCCTTCGTTGCAGCGGTTGCATAGCAGCATGGGCGGCTCAGTGTTCAAGCCGCCACACACTTGACACCTCATTCCCTCCGTCGTCCACGCCAAGGTGTAGTCGATAGTGCAGTCCAGGTCGGGAAGATGGCACGGCGCACAGTTGCGCTGGTGCTCTGCGACAGTGGATCCACACCGGCCCTGCAGCAGCAGCACGCCGCTGGGCCTCACCTCCTTCACTTGCAGGACGACCCGCCGGACACCCGCGTCCAAGGTGCTGCGCTGCCGGCGCTGCACATACACGTAGTCGCCCCTCTCAAACTTCATCACCCGTGGCTGGTACTTGCCCGACCGCACCTGCGCGTAGCGCAGCTTGTCGCAATGCTGCGCCATTGCCAAGTTGTCTATCGCCAACCCCTGCGGAAGAGCCTCCCGCGCTCCTCGCAGATCGCCACCCAGCGCCCTGGGCTGTTCATGTCCACCACTGGCTCCACCCGCGGTCGGATGGCAGCTGGCAGCAGAAGATGCCTGCCAAAGAGCAAGAAGTACGGCGAGTAGCTCGCCAACGCCGCCTGCTTACTCATTCGGTACCCCATCAGCAACCAGGGGAGGAAACAACCCCAATCCCTGGTGTCCCTCTCCAGGCAGAACTTTCGCAGTCCCCTCTTCACTGTCTGAACCATCCGCTCCGCCAGCCCGTCTGCCTGCGGGTTGTTGCGCGAGGTCGTCCTGTGGTCGATCAAGGCCTCCTCCAACAGCTCGTCGAATGCGCCGCGGAACTCGGTACCGCCATCAGTGAGCACCTCAGCGCAGGCCCCAAAGGGGCACAACACCCGATCCAGGAATCAAGCTGCGATCAGCGAGCTGGACTTGTCCGGGATGGCAACCACTTCTACCCACTTGCTTGCATGCTCCACCATGATCAAGATGTAGCGCAGCCCACGCTTTGCAAGTGGCAGCTCGCCTGCAAGATCAAGACTCCACCTGTAGAAGAGTCCGTTGATGGGGAGTGGATGCAGCTGCACGCTGCGCACTGTGAGGTTGGCTCGGACGCGGTCGCAGGCCTGGCACCGCGCCACCACCGCAGCCACATCCCTGGCCATCCCCTTCCACCAGTGACCACACGCCACCAGGCTGTCGTCCTCTTCACCCCAAGTGCCCAAGCAGCTCGTGCTGCTGCAGCACCAACGGCGTCCGCTCCGCTGGCCTGGGCACCACTCTCTCCCCACCATCCTTCTTCAACCGCAGCAGGTGGCCCTCGCGCCACCGGTACCGTTGCGCCCGCTGCTGCACCCGGTCTTTGCTCGCCTTGCTCCTCCCCAACGGATGTTCAGGCCGTTGGAGGTACTCCAGCACCTCCAGGTCGCTCCACACGTCCGGATCACCCCCAGCCGGCGATGGCTGTGAATTGCCAGCCAAAAAGAGGTCTGAAGTAAGTTCGAAGGGGGCCAGAAAAGTGCTAAGCGAAGGGCCAGCGCCCTTCGCTTAGCAGAAGAAGTGCGCGCCCACAAAAAATAGGGGCTGGGAAAGGTCAGCCCCAAAAATGAATGAACGAATGGCAAAGGGGCCATGGGGAAGGGCTAAAGCTAGCACATATGAAATCAAGCAGCTAAGAAATACTCAGTAACACTCACCTACGTCCGCTTCTGGAGCTGCTAGAGAAAGAAACAGCTATTCCAATCTACGGCATTGGCATTGAGAGGCCAGCCCAGAGAAACGTACAAGATCTGAAAGGGCCGGAAGGCGGCAAAAGCAGGATACTCATGCAAACGGGCGCGCCTCAAGAACCTGAGAGGACAGGACTTCGTCGTGACCAGCGCAGCGCCGACGCGGCGTCGCCGCCTCGCTTGGTAGATTCCGAGCGCGGGGCCCACGCGTGACGGGCGGCCCCGTCTGTAGTGGTGGCGGGCGAGACGACCACTCCTGGAGGACGCGGCGCTACAAGCGGGCAGACACCCCAGCCGGCGGCGCATGTTCACAGAGAATCAGATCTCGAGCTGCCGCCATGTCTCCAGGGTGTGCGTCAGTGCGAATGTGGCGAGCGAGGGGCCGAGCCTGGGGAGCTGGCCGCTCATGTTCTGCGCTGCACCCACGGCGGCGAGCGGACAGCGGTTCACGACCGCCTCCGCGATGCGATGCATGGTATCCTGGTGGAGGCTGGCTTCGCGGTGGCAGCGGAGACGTCCGCCGTCATGCCGCTCCAGGAAAGGGCCAACGGTCTCCACGCTTGCCGCCTAGACCTGGTGGCCACCCCACAGGCCGGCGGGCCGCGTCTTATCCTGGACGTGGTGACTACCGACGCTTACGACCGCTCCCACCTCCGGCCCCCAGCGGAGGCAACCTCTTGCCCGCCTGTTGAGCTCCGCTGCCGGCTCTGCCGGCGGCGATGTGCCAACAAGGTGGGTTTGAGCTCGCACGAGCGGGCCTGCGTGCGTTTGGCTAACAGAGAGGCGCAGCAGGCAGAGGCATCCGCCACCGCTCGGGCTCGCAGAGCCCCTACAAGAGGGGCGATGCCACCACCACCACCAGGGCCTACGGCAGAACACTGGCGGTGGGCGGAGAGCGTGGACGTCTCCGAGATCCTGCGGACGACCAACGCGCAGCTCCTACGACACATCCCGTATTGGGCCCGGCCCCACATACGGAGAGCCCTTCGGCCCCTCCTGACACGTCTGGCTCGTGACAGCGAGGATGAGGCTGCATGGGCTGTGTTTGTGTTGTTTCCGCGACTCTTGCTTGGTCGCCTGCCGCAGGGGAAGGCAGGTCGCACGGAGCTGCTGTTGCGCCTCCACCTGTTTGAAGGTGGAGAGTGGCAGCTGCTACTTGCAAAGCACCAAGCGGCTGCGCAACTTGCGCAAGCCAACTATCGGCCCACCACGTCGGAATCCGATATTAAGGAGGCGGGCAAACGACGTGCCATCCGATATGGGCGAGCCGGCGACCTTGGCAGGGCTGCCCAAGCCTTGGAGCCCTCAACACCAGCACCGCATGATGCGGCAACCTTGGCCGCACTCGAGCAGCTCCATCCTTCGGCCCCGCGAAGATTAGATACATGGATGGAGAGCTTCATGCCTGCTGAACCGGTGGACCTGGACCCGGCTGTCTTCCGTCGGGCGATTGTGAGTAGCCGCAAGGCAGTCGCCGGGGGTCCATCTGGCATGCTCTTTGAGCACTTGCGGGAGTTATATGGGGAGGAGGACTCGGAGGATTTCGATCTGTTGCATAGGGTCGCGCAACATGTTGCGCGTGGGCACCTCACCCATCGTGTAGGCGCAGTCCTCTGCACAAGCAATCTCATTGCTTTGCAGAAGGACAACGGCGGAGTGCGTCCTATCTCGATGGGGGAGGTTCTGGCGCGCCTTGTGGGGCGCACCCTAATCATGCAGATCCAGGACGATGCCCAGGCGCACTTCCATCCCCACCAGTTTGGGGCTGGGATGCGTGCTGGCGCTGAGACCCTGGTGCACGGGGTACGAGCGGCACTGGATGTAAACCCCCATTGGCTGGCCCTGAGCGTGGACGTACAGAACGCCTTCAACTCCGTGGATCGGCAGGTTATCGCCGAGGAGCTAAGGCAGTACTTTCCCACCCTCCTCCCTCACTTCCGCTGCATGTATGGCTCGCCATCTGCATTGTTGTGGGGGGCAGGGACTTCTTTGGCTGTTTTGCAGTCAAAGACGGGGACACGTCAAGGTGATCCCATGGGTGGTTTTCTCTTTGCTCTGGCGCATCACCGTGCTTTGCGCAACACGGCGAGCGCTCACCCTGGCGTTCTCCTCCCGAGTTACGCGGATGATACTACGCTCCTCGGCCCCCCAGAGGAGGTGCTGCGAGCTTTTGGCACGCTTCAGCACCAGCTCCAGCTCATCGGGCTTGGGATAAGTACTGCCAAGTGCTCTGCCTGGTCCCCCAATGGCATCCCTCTTTCCCTCCTTCCCTCGTTGCCTACATCTTGTCAGACACCAGAGGGCGGTTTGAAGATCTTGGGAGTGCCTGTAGGGGACCCGTCTTTCTCGGAGGGTGCTGTCCTTGCTCGTCTCCAAGGATATATGCAGGTCCTGCCAGAGCTCCCCACCCTCGGGGACTCTCAGTTGGCAGTGGCCATTTTGACCAGGAGTGTGGCACAGCGGCCGTGTTACCTCTTAAGAACGGTCCCACCTTCGGTTACCATGGATGAGGTCTATGCATCCATAGATGTCAGGCTCCAACGATGCCTAGCTGACATGATTGCTCACCCACTTCTAGAGCAGTCCCCAGCAGCACTGGTGCAATGTACGCTGCCCATCCGTCTCGGTGGGCTTGGTTGTCGCCCCTTGGTCCGCTTGTGCAGACCAGCGTACCTTGGCTGCTGGGCCCAGGTGGCTTCGTCCATATCTGGACGATTCCTCCTTGGGCAACAACGTGTGTTGGCGCCTCACATCAGTACCGTGGTTCAGGGGAGTCTGCCTTTCCAAGTGACTCTCAAAGCATGCCAACAGGACCTCTTTGCCGCATACCCGCCTCTGGTAAATGAGCCTGTTAGTTTTGCTGCCTGGGCTGACGTTTCTGATGTCAAGGCTCAATCGCGGTTTACCCGTGCTGCAGACGAGCAACCACTGGAGCATCTCCGGAGTCTCCTCCAAGGAGATGCTCGAGGCCAGGCTCGGCTCCTATCTGTTTCGTCTCTGGGAGCGTCTGAGTGGCTCCGCGCTTTGCCTTTGCATGCGGGCTTGCGGATGGAGAATGCTTTGTTTTGCGATGCTATGCGCCGCCGTCTTGGCTTGCCATCCCTGTGCTTGGCAGGGGTGACCCAATGTGAATGTGGGCTTATTGAGCATGATGCATTGCTCATGGGTGACCACATGCTCAGGTGTGCCAAAGGCAGTGAGCGCACGGGCTCCCACAACCTCCTACGTGACGCCATGTATGGCATCGTCAAGGAGGCGGGATATCAAGTGGCGTTGGAGAGCACTGGGGTGATGCCCATCCTCCTCCGCAATGGGGTCCCTCGGACGAGGCGTGTCGATCTGGTCGGCGTCCCCCTGGGAGGTGGCAAGCGGCTCCTCATGGACGTTGTCCTCACCGACAGCTTCCGGACGAAGGGCCCCATTACTTCTGAGACCGGCTACGCTGTGAAGGTAGCCGAACGGAAGAAGCTGCACAAGTACAAGGACCACCCGGCGGGTGATACCTTTTACCCCCTGGCCATGGACATCCATGGGTGTTACGGGGGTCGGTGGTCCTCGTTACTTTCGCTGCTGGCCTCTCAAGCTGACCAGCGGCGCCGGGAGCAGGGTGCTGCCCTTCCCGGTGGCTCGGTGCCTTTGGGTCTGGTGTCCTGCTACCGTATGCGACTGTCTATGTCCCTGCAGCGCTCCCAAGCGCTTGCTTTGCACCGCCGCGCTGGTCGCGCCCTTGCAGCAGCCTCTGGCTTGCGCAGCGGGGTTGCTCTTCCTCCCCTCAGCTCATCTGACTTCCTACTGCTGACACGGGGGTATTGAGGGCGCCCTGTCTGCCTAGCCTTTGGCTCCGTCAGGAACACCTGTATGCATCTGGCTGGCATTTCACAGCCGATTCTTTCATATCAGCAGCCGCTTTCTTCTTCTAGCTCAATGCGCCACCAAGGCTTGGTATGCTGTCGCCTGCGCCGCTCGGGCTAAGGAGCTCAAAAATGTCAATCATCCGCGCGAAGACGAGTTTCCGGCTGGCAATTGACACGCATGGGGCGTTGTGCACTTGGTGGCTCGAGCTGCTCAACCAGCTCGCTCGCCACGCCATCATCCGCCGCTTCCATGGAGAGCCGGTGGCATTCCTGCAGCCGGGTCGCTGGCGCAAGTGTACCGTATGCGCCTGGCCGTCTCGCTGCAGCGGTCCATGGCCCGTGCGTTGCACCTGCGTGCGGGCAGAGCCCTCACTGCTGCTAGACAGTGGACCCACTTCCAATAGCCTAGCTTCTCTGATCTGCGGCTGCTTAGCAGGGACTACTGAATGATTCGTAGGTGCTTTGTTTCTATTTGTGCTTGTTTTTCTTAGCGCTTCCCCTCGCCCCCTTCTCGTACTTCGTCCATTCTTTTTGGGCTGGTTTGTCCAGCCCCTATCCTCACTGGGCGAGCCCTTCTCTGATCTCTTAACCAAGTTGCCGCCCGCGGCTGCGGGCAGCTTGTCCAACACCCGTACGGCACTGAAGCTGCTAGCCTCGTGAGTGCACGTCTGCGCCCGAAGCGGGACAGTAAACCCTAAACCCTAAACCCCCAAAGCCTTAAACCCTAAATTATGACCCCTAAGTTTCAGCCTGGCCTGATTCAAGCTGGCGTCGGGCCTGACGGGGGCTACCCCACGTCCGGGTGCGCGCAGCACGAGGCTAGTGGCCTGTAACACGCGCTGCACGAGGTTAGTGGCCTGTAGCACGCGCGGCACGTGTACGAAAGCCCACTTGCTCGCGTACATTCGGGCCAATGACATACCCCGGGGGCGCCAATCCCCACCCTCCTCCCCCCGGCCCGTCGTCGTGCGATGCTGTGCCTGGGAGTTCGGGTATGCCGTACCCCACACTGTTCTCCAGTGCGGGGTTGACTGAACAAGGCTGGACAAGGCGCCGCTGGCGGCTACACAGGCTGCCAGTCCCCCACACCCGCAGGCCACTCTCCCACGCTAGCTCCCCACGCCGCCCAACCCCCCGCCGCCGCGCACCCGCATTGCTCGGCTGCTTGCGGGCGCAGGCCGGCCAACGCCACGCCATGGCGATGACGCCAGTCGCATGCCTCCTCCTGGTCAACGTCCTGGCGGCCACCATGCCGGCTGCAGCCGGAGGAGCCACTCTTACCGGCTCTGTCGTCTGTGACAGAAACTCCAATGGCATCGCAACCACCTGCGCCTCAGGTACTCCAAATGTTTGCGCATGAAGGGAATGCTTCTGTTGCAGTCGTTTTCAAGACTGTCTATTGCACATTCTTGTACAGCACATTCTTGCAAGCGCACTAGGTTTTTAGAGGTTGTACTTAGACGGTGCAATTTGGCCTTCCAGTATTTCACAGAAGTTGCAGATGGAGCGATGTGTGTGTTAAGTGTGCCGACATACAAGCTCAAACGACACGTGACAAGGGTAACAGATTGACACTGATGTTGGCACCAAGTCAGCAGGTGACTGTCAACAATCTGCAGGCTGCAAATAAGAATCCTGCAGAAGGAGGAGCACAGCGATGAAGAGTTGGAGGCACTCACAACATCATAATTGATTGACCTTAACTATCATCCTATGGACTTAGGCCGTAAGCTCTGTTATCAACCATGTACCACGTACAATTTCAAATCTTGTAGGCCAATTTCACAATCTGGAATCTAACAACCATGTATGTGAGCCTTGAGGTCTCAAAATGGGACAACAGTCCCGTACAGAGGCAATGATTCAGTTAGCTTCTGCTGTCCAAGTTCCATAAATTCAAGCTCATCATGAGGATTCTCCATCCACTAGAAGAAGAAATCCAGCACGTACAAATGTTGCAGAATACGACAAGCGTCTCTGGTCTCTAGAAGTTTGGAACGCAGATTTCGAGTGCGAAAAAATTAAGTAACCTATGACCAGGTCGGCACAGCGACTGAAAGAAGTGCAATATACACTATCGTAAAACGAAACTGAAACTACATTGAGCATGGAAGCCAGGAGACTTGCGCTCTTCAGGCTGATCAGTCGACTTCAATCATTGCTACAATGCCATCGCTTGACGCGGGCAGGATGATGCAGAAACCGTCTACCCTTGCCCTTGTCCGTTCTCATAGTTCCTCATTGTTTGCGAAGAATAGCAAAGAAATCGATTATGCACGCTTCTGTGATCAAGCCTTTAGCCAAGTCGGCGGCAATTGGAGCAGATCGGATGGATACTGGTGACATTGATGCCGGATGTGGAGCAGATAGAACTGCTGCAAACACTAGGCTAATACGACAGAGCCTTCAGCCTGAAGGGGGAAAATAGCAACGATGCCTCCTACTAACAATGGAGAGACCGGATTCTGTAGGGGGTTGTGGTTGTGACGGAGCCAGCTGGGGGGTAATGGACAAGACTAGGGGCCAGACCTGCTAGTCAGCAGCTAGAAGCATCCAGGATTCTGAAGGCCCAGCTCAAGCGACAGAGCTCCCACTTAAGCCTTGCTCCACAGATGTGAGCAATAAGACATCACTTAGCAACCACCCTGATAAATGCCAGCGAGGTCAAGCTGCCAGCCGCCAGCGGGGCTCTGGATGCTGCCAGTGCACCTTATGACGCAACTTGCACAGAAGGAATCGCAATCAAGAATGTACTTTGAGGACATTGAATGGAAGCCGATATCAGATTGCATGACACTGGTGCAACGGCGAGACCGTCTTTTCAAATAGAAAAGAGAGCGCGCGGTGCCCATGAACTTGAAAGAGAGGCCAATACAAGCCTTACAAAACCCTGATAATGAGGAAATGAGCTGGCTAAGGGTGGCACTAATATCCTCGAGTGAGCACATATAGATCTGACAAGCTAAGCTGAGGAGCTAGACCACCACCACGGAAGCCATTAGCCTGGCCTAGTGCACGGCCAGAGCCCAGCAGAAGGAGAACACTGGTTAGCGTTCGAGTAAGCACGACATTACCATCTAATGACCGTCCGAAGCCACTATTGTGAATTACAGAAAATATACACTTGACACTTCTATTGCCAATATTTAATACGTCCTTTTTGGACTTGGTCATTGGGGGTTTAGAAGCGAACCCCCAACACGGTGAAGTACCGCGCACACAACGTAGCGGAATCCCTAGCCCTGAGGCTTCGCGGACACACCTCTCGTGGCTTTCACAGCCGCTCTTCCAATAGCAGCAGCCGCATTCATTTCTCGTGCACAAGCAGCAATTGTCCGCCCCGGGAACAGCAACAGATCACTCACAGAGAGCCGGCGCTGACCGCAGCGACGGGCTGTAGCCACGGGCTGCAGCAGCAGGCAGCAGCAGGGCTGTGCCCCTCCCTCCCGTGGGCCTCACTGATCAGGACCGAAGCTCCCCCGAGTCTGATTTCAGCCCACTACCTATATAGTGGCACATGTGCGCCCTCCAAAGGGGTCTCTAGAAGGCTCGAGTCAAGGCCCACCCTTGGCAGGGCGGGCCCGACGAGAGGGATATACCATGAAGCTGCGAGGGCAGCTTCATGAGAACGGGGCCGAGCAGCTGCCCTTTTAGAAATCAGGCTTTTCTAGTAGAGGGCGATAGCAGAAGTGGACAGCCCAGCAAAAGAGTGAACAAACTTCCAAGGGCCCAGACAAGCACTATAGCACGCAGCAACTCAAGTGGTCACAGGGTGCTCAATGCGCCCTGTTGAATAGCCGCAGGTCAGAGAAAGCAGTCTCCGGGTAGCAAAGTCACCGTCTCGAGCAAGAGGCGCCAGCCAAAATGCTACCAGCACCCTGTCTCTGTAGCCTGTGGCTCCGCTGACATACTCATCAGTAACCTCTGTATGCCCTGGCTGGCTGTCACAGCCGCTCTTCCAATTTCAGCAGCCGCACGTCCTCTGCCTAGCCTGTGGCTCCGCTGTAGTCGTCATGAACATTCTCTGTATGCACCTAGCTAGCTTTTACAGCCGCTCCCCTAATATCAGCAGCTCTGGAAGCAGCGCGCCTGCGCGCCACATCGCCGGCAGGGGCGTCACACCGCGGGTTACCTCGCGCGTCACCCGCGCGTCACCCGCGCGTCACACGGGCGTCACTGGCGCGTCACACTGCGCGTCACTGGGGCGCGGGAGAATGTCAATACTGGGCCCGCCATACAACATACTGGCATTGACTCGAGCTCAGACGCCCTCAACGGTGGGAACGCCGCCAAAACGCAAGGCTGGCCCCTCTCATCACCGAGCTTGTGACTCCTGTCCGGGAAGCTCTCTGTGGCCGGCCGGCTCCGTCTCTCTCGTCTTGGTGCACCACCTCGTCTCCTATGGCGTCTCCTACTGTCGTCTTCTTTCTTCCTAGGCGCGCCTTCTCTCCTGGCTTTTCCAGCCCCTGTCCTCAATGGGCGAGCACTTTCTAGGGCGGGATATCTCGTGTTCGCAGCGTGGCGTGCACGCACAGCCGGGCCCCGCCGCCATGCCGCCGCGGGGCCGCTTGCAGGTGGGCGGCTCAGGGACGTGGAAGCTGCTCGTCCAGAAGGAGCGTCTAATGAGCAGCGCCTAGGGCAATGGCTGTGCAAGAGAAGCGCGGCCAGATTGACTGGTGGCTGGGAAAAACCAGCCCAAAGGAATGGACAAGGTTCTGAGGGAGCCTGAGTGCGAATGACTAGGACTAAGACATCAGCCAGGGAACGCTCAGTACCCTCTAGTCAGGAGATGCAAGTCTGAGTAGCTAGCTGGCGGAAAGACGTCGCCTGACGGAAGCCGGAGGCCGCCGCCAAAGCTCGGCCTGCGCGCAAGTGAACCGCGAAGGCAAGGGACCGCTGCATCGAGACGGCCAAACGCATACGGAAGACTTGAACGAGGAACCCGGCGACGTTGAAGCCGGGCTGCTTGCCCTGCTGCCCGAGGCGGCGGGCCGCTCTCGCCGTGCCAGGCGGTGGAGCAAGTCAAGCCATTTCGAGCCAAAGGCTCCGTGCACGTCGACTGCCAGTGGAACGGACTCGTCTCCCACCGGGTGGTCCGAGTACCTCCGTTCCTTTTCGCCCGCCGCTTGGCCGACTGCGTAGCCCGCCTCCTCCGACGAGCGTTTTGCGCTGCTGGAAACAAAGCAGTCGGTTGTGACGACGTCTGCGATGAGCCGAGGCTCTCCGCCGAGCGCGCTGGCGACGAGGTCGGCGAGCCGGGTGTGGATGCGGCCATCCGCCCCAGCGGTTGGAGGCATGACGCTGGTGTTCTCGAGCTGCAAGCTTTCCAGCTTGTTACTCTGATCTGCTGTTCCTCACACGTGGATACTGAGCATCCATCTGCATCTCCCTCTGCACCCTCTTGCACTTTGTAGTGTAGTCCTTTTTCGGCACTTCTTTCTTTGGCTTTGAATGTTGTCAATTCTTTCTGGCTTGGCTTTGCCAGCCCCTCTTCTCTATGGGCGGGCACTTACTTTCCAGGGATCCTTCTTCCTCTTTCGATTTGGCCGCTCCATCACTCGATACACAATGCAGTCATTTCAAAGCGGGCCGAAAGCCGTACACGGCCCCGCCCGGTAAGCAGACAGGTCTTCGACGTTGCCCGTACTATCCAGGCTGACCTTCTTCGTGGGCCATATTAGGACGGTCAAGGTAGGCCCGCCGAGGCCTTTTTTGCGTTCACATCAGGTGCCCGAAACATCAACGTGGATCTGCCACGCGGCAGCAGCAGCCAGGTCAGCAACGTAGCAGGCCCGCCAACCAGTACGAGCAGCGAGCGATCTCGGCTGCCACCGGCGGTCCAGCGTGGCGCCCCGTGAGGCTGCCACCCGGCCGCCACGTAGGCGAAAAGTGTGACCGGGCAGCCCGGCGGGCGCCAGGCGGTGCAGATGGCGGCTAGTGCGGCGAGGGTGGCGGGCCGGCGCCTGCCCCCCACCCCACCCCCGCCCCATCCGCTTACCGGCCAGCTCTCCCGCCCCTCCCCTCCCCGCGCAGCAACGCCCCTTCACAGGGCAGCTGGCTCCGCCGCCCGCCGCCCTCACCGCCTGAATCGCTCGGAGAACCACACCTGAACCCCATTTGGGACCTAACCCTATCTCACGCCCTGAAACCTTTCACGTGATTCCTACTTTTTCCCTGTTGGCTACAGGATTCCGTTTCCTTTGCTTGGTATGTCGTCATCTTGGCATAGGCCTGTAGGCTTTCAGAGCTTTTAGCAGACTCTGAATGCATTCTCTTTCTTTGGCTGGCTTTTCCAGCCCCTATCCTCAACGGTGAGCAGATGAGCTCGCCCATAGAAGAGAGGGGCTGGCAGAAGCCAGCCAAAAAAGAATGGACAATATCCAAAGAGCTCCAACACTAGCTAGGCATCTAGACAACTAGACATGACGGAACCACACGAAGTTCAATACCCGCGGGTGAGCAACATCAGGTCAGAGTAGCTCGAGGCTGGAAAAGATGCAGCCGGGCGAGACCCGGAAGCAGCAACAAGAGCACGGCCCGCGCGCGAGTGGACGGCATGAGCGAGTGAGCGTTGAAGGGACACGGAGAGCCGCATCCGGAAAACCTGGGCCAGGGAGCCGGCCGCGTTGAAGCCGGGCAGCCCCTGGCGGACCCGGCCGCCGCTCCATGGCCTGCCGGGCAAGCCGCTGGAGGAGATCCAGCCAGCCGCTGCCGTAAGCCCCGTGGACGTCTATGGCAAGGGCCGCGAACTCATCACCTGGGGGGTGATCGACATACTTCCGCTCCTTGCCCCGGGCCGCCAAAGCGACCGAATGCCCAGCGGTCGTCGCCGACTTGGAGGGGTTGGCAGAGTCGACACAGTCGGCGGTCACCACATCCGCGATGATACGCGGACCGCCGCCGGGCGGGATGGCGACTAGGTCTGCGCGGCGGGTGTGAAGTTGACCATCGGCGCCGTGCACGAGGGGCATTATCGAGGTGTGCTCCACGGCCACCTTGTAGCCTGCCTCGATGAAGACACCCTGCATGCCGTCCCTAAGAAGGTCATGGGATCCGGTCCTCTCGCCGCCGTGGGCACAACGGAGCATGTGGGCCGCCAGCTCCGCAGGGTCGGCATGGGGGGCACCGCACTCGCATTGCGTGACTCCAATGAGGCAGGGGGGGAGGAGGCCCAGAAGCCGGTGGACCGCCGTCCTGTAGACTGTGTCCTGTAGAGCACTTTCTCTGGCTGGCATCATGAGCCGGAGGCTAACCCAGGACACCGAGTTCCTGTGACCTACGGCTGCTCAGCAGGGGTTACTGAGTGATTCGTAGCTGCTTTGTTTCCGTGTGTGCTTGTTTTACTTAGCGCTTCCCCTTCTTTTTGGGCTGGCTTTTCCAGCCCCTATCCTCAATGGGCGAGCACTTTCCTCCCCTGGCCCCCTTCTCGTACTTTGTTCATTCTTTTTTTGGCTGGCTTTTCCAGCCCCTATTCTCAATGGCGAGCACTTTCTCTGGCTGGCATCAACAGCCGGAGGCTAACCCGGACACCAAGTTCCTGTGACCTGCGGCTGCTCAGCAGGGGAACAACGATATTGAGCACACCAGTGGCCACTTGAGACGCGGTGTGCTGTGGCGCTTCTCGGGCCCCATTCGCCCATTCTTCCAGTAGAGGGCGATGGCTGCGACTGGCCAGCCGAGAGACAAAAGGATGAACAGATTTTCCGAGGAGCCTCTCTTCGTTTCACAGCCGCTCCTTCCTCCTCGACCGCCTCAGTGTGCTTCTTCCCCAGTGGAGCTCCCGCCGCCGCCGCCGCCGCCAACATGGCGCCGCCGCTCGCCCTGGCGCTCGCGCTGCTCGCCCGTCTATCAAGTGCCGCAGCCCAGGCGGCCCATTCGGAGGTACCACCCCTTCTACCTCTGTGGCTCGGCTGATGTGGTCATGAACGCCCTCAGTATGCACCTGGCTGGCTTTCACAGCCGCTGTTCTTCTGACACCAGCAGCCGCATCTCCTGGCGGCGCTGCAGGGCCGCGGCGGCTCCGCCGCACCGCTGAATACCCGCCGCGGGCTTCTTGGCAATTCGACCGACCGTAAGCCCCGCTTTCCCATGATCCCACAGATGCCTTTTCCACTATTTGGCCCTCTGCTTGGCCTTGAGGCCCGGCAGACCCACTGCGGCTCAGTGACTGTCGGCTGATGCCGACGCCGACGGCGAGGCTGACACTGACGCCGCCGCCGTCGCAACCCACAGTCGAGGCTCTGCAGGCCTTCAAAGCGGCTGTCCTCAGCCCGCCACTTCTGTCCAGCTGGGTCGGCGCTGACCCCTGCAAAGGCTGCAACTCCACGGGCGCTGGCTGCGCCTGGTACGGCATCGAGTGCAACCCAGCCAGCGGCCGAGTCAGCTCCCTGTGAGTGCACCGCCCATCTTCGGACTTTGCCCCTGGCCTCGACTCGTGGGGCCCTTGGACTCGGGCAACCCTTGTAGGCATGCTTAAAAGTGCCAGTCGTATCAGAAGATTTCCTCTCACACGCTGCTGCCGTGATGGGAGTCCACTCCACCCAAGTCCTTCTAGCTGTAACTGCTGTGCCCACCTTCCTTGGCTGCTCCTTGCCAACGAATGACATGAGGTCACTGACTTGACTGCTGAAAGTCCTCCACGACTTGAACGTGAACATTCTCACGCTCGGCTGCCTCCTCAGAGTGATCATCAACGCCAACCTCAACGGCACCATCACGCCATACATTGGAAACCTGACAGGCCTGACGTGCCTGTGAGACACGTCCCTTGTTGCGCAAGTAGACCGTCCTAGACAGATCAGCATAGGCAGCCTATTGCACGAGCTTGATGTCGTTCCTCCCGCTGTGGCTGACCCCCTTGACCGAAGACATTAAGGACCTCTTGAAAGCATCGCTTGGCCAGGTATCTCTATGGCAATCGGCTGACAGGCGTGATTCCGGCCACCATTGGACAGCTTGGTGCCACCCTTGCTCTTCTGTAAGCCTCCAGATTGCTCATTCAAGCCCCTGGGGCTTCTCTCATGCAGTACAAGCTGTCTGTCCCCACAGCACAGAAGGCTCACCAACCAGCATGGGTGGATGCCTGCAGTAATCTTGACCACAACTTCCTTACAGGAAGCATCCCTTCCACTATTGGAAATCTATCTCAGCTTGCCCTGCTGTGAGTTTTCCAAGCTCCAGTCACACACACTATTGGAAATCTATCTCAGCTTGCCCTGCTGTGAGTTTTCCAAGCTCCAGTCACACATACATGTCGTTGTCCACATCTTGGGAGCAGTCATAATGTTGAGGGCGGGCTTTGTACCACAATGCGCTTGTGGTACTGCCCACTGCCTGTTTCGACTTTATCGTTCTTTTGAAGGAATGCCAGCCAAGTCCGCAGAGATATGGAGCCGTCAGTCAAAGCAGAGGGCAGCTCAACCATGTCCCCACAGGATGTCGGGGACACATTGCACAGTATCATCTCTTAGGTGCAAATCCGTTTGCAACCGTAAGTGGAGCTTCTTGTGGCTGTTTCAGCCATCTCTGCTGCAACAATCTCACAGGACAATTACCAACGCAGATCACTCAGCTCACCAACCTTGTCATACTGTCCTTGCCACTTCCCATACCAATCTCTGTGCTTTTTAATTTTTCTATTCTCTCGACTATGAATCTGCAAAGCTCCAAGACTATCTGCAATGCTCCACAGTGGTAGACATAGTAGTTGCATGATAGCCAGGCTTCTTCAGCGGGTATTCTTTACCTGTGCAGCATACTGGACTACAACAGCTTCACAGGCGTACTACCCGACGACATGTCCTCCTTGACACACATCCAAAATCGTAAGAAGTACTTACCCATTTGCAGCATCCAACTTCCCTGAGCTGAGGGTCATTACAATGTGTACTTCTCCTTGCTGCAAAGCGAAGCTCCACATGTTGATGAGCCTCAAGGCATTCAAAGCATAGACAAACGGTTGCTGTGCTTAAGCATGTCCATGTGAGCAACAACTTTGTCCTATTCCAGTAATGTCAAGGTAATATTGCCCCTGCTTTGATTCACATGGAATGAGGATTGTCATTGACGCCCGTCAACACACCTCATAAAAGATGTGCGTGTCTTGTGTCACAGCCAAATATCGCACAACAAATTGACCGGCTATATTCCCCGTCCCTTTGCGAGCATCACAAATAATGGCAACTCAGCAACCAATCTGACACACTTGTAAGCTTTGTAGCTGTTCCTTTCACTACATTAACTTTCCAGTTCTACGTAGCAAGTGCAACCTTGCTTGCTAAGTACTATCAATGTTGCAGGTTTTACACGCAACTCATGTCTGAGGTGATGCTTTACCATCCCATGTGCTGACATGAAGTTAAACGTCAATGTAATCTGGTCATACAGCGACCTTTCACACACCAATCTTGCGGCCGATTTCTTCCCCGAAGGACTCATATACTGCTCGAAGTTGCAAGTCATGTATGCTCCACTGCTGAAGCCCGCTGAGCATAGTAGACAGCAGATTTGCACGACATCAGCGTGTTTTGCACGCGCACATTGACATTGTCATCAGGTCCTGATGTGTAAGCAATGAATGTCTCTTTCTGGTGGTCTATTCTCCAATGATACCTAAGCAGCAAGAAGACAACAAGGTCTAGAAAAGCCATCATGGGGTTGCAAGCACAACCAGGTCACAAGCAGGACTTCACAGAGTCTCTTTGATAGTATCTCCTCATAATCATTGCCAAATCTCAGTAAGCCTGCCACTGTTGTGCAGAAATTTGGCAAGGAACAGGTTTTATGGGACGCTCTGGATGCACTTTGGCAGTCCAGGCTTGAAGGACCTGGAGAAGTTGTGAGTTGGCTAACTTCCTCCAACAGCAACAGAAGACCCTGAGTGACAGACACGCCCTTCTGCAGTCACGACCACTACTGCTCTTTGCAACTTGCTGAGCAGCACCAAAACTTTGATCGCTTGACCACGGCTAGCATAGTCGCTTTTCCATGTGACTGCAACGTCTCTCACAACAACTTCCAGGGAGGACTCCCCAGGACATAACTTGCACCACATGTGCATCCCAAGCTGATCTGGATAGATGTCTCTTACAACTACATGGTTGGCCCGTTGTATGCCCCACCGCCCAGCGTCAGCACTGTACCAAATTACACACATGTTATCACCGCCAGCAACTGCTTCGACAGATCATATGTGTATGCCAAATATCAAAGGCCAGAGTGCAAAGCACACAACACCAAGCCACGTGAGACCCTCCTCTCTTCCACCTCCTCTCCTATACCGCTTCCACAGTCCTCTTCCTCCCCCCCCCCTACTCCCCCTCTCTTCCTCTCTCTCCCTCCCTCCTCCCTCCCTCTCTCTCTCTCCCCCCCTCTCTCCCCCTCTCTCTCCCCCTCTC
>WELB01000017.1:0-10964 GCA_009602725.1 Spirogloea muscicola
CCCGGCGGCGGCGCCCTGCGCCGCGTCGTCGCGCCTGCCGGACAGGGCGCGGCTTCCGTGCGGCCAGGTACGCCGCGGAGGCTGCTGCCCTTCTGGCAGAGCCCTGCCCCTCGGATTGTCAAGCGCGGGCAGCTCCGCCTGTTGCTCTCAAGTCCTGGCAACGGCCGAAGGGATGGGCGAGCCCCGCCTGACTGACCGTCTGGCCATCGCTGGGAACGTCAATGAGAAGCCCCGAGGTCTTGCTGCTGCAGGGAGGCGAGATCGGGCGGGCTCTTGCATTGCAGCATCCTTCTGGAGCAAGGTAATGGCTGCTCGCCCTCAGCCCCGCCTGCAGCTGAGGCAGCTGGCAGCTGGCTTTGTGGACGCTCAGTGTAGCAGCGCACATCCTTCTCGAGCACATAGTTCTTGGCGGCGCTTGGCTGTCTACTGTTGCAAGCATGTGTGGCGCTTGGGATCTCCGAATTGTTCCTCTGACAGGCCAACTGAGGCAATGGGTAGCCTTGGCCTGGTCTCAGAAGGCAGGCAGCCTGTAGCTCATGCACGATTCTGATCCGGCTGTGCAGGAAGGTGGTCTGTATGGCTCAAGCAACGACTCCACCAAAGTCGGGCGCAGAACAGGAGGGGTGGGAGAAACGCAAGGTGCTCGTTCGGGCAGCTGCAGGATAATGGCTGCTTAATGTGTTGGGATCAGTCATTGCCACATGGAGGCCCGAAGATGCCTCGCCTACTGAGAAGTTCATGCTCCAGACTACCATCGCAGACGGCTAAGGGAGACCCTTAAGGTGCGCTTAAAGTCCCGATTTCACACTGCTTATGAGGCATCAGGGTCTTGGCAGGCTGAGGCAGATGAGGCAGGAACAGCGCCTACATTTGGAAGCTGGGAGTGGACATTGAATTGGGACTACATCACCCCCAATATCATGGTCGGCTCGTGTCCTCGCTCCAGCGCTGACATAGTAAGTGAGACAAGACAATCTTGTCCCTGCCTGGCAGCCCTTGCTTAGCCAGCTTCGTAATTGACTACCCCAGTCACTGGAAGTGAGGTGCCAGTCCACCACAGACTCTGGAATCTGATGGGCACTCTCCTACCTGCTCGACAGGATCGGTTGGTGGATGAAGGTGGTGTGCAGGCAATATTGAACTTGCAGTCGGACCTCTGCTTTGAAGCTCTTGAGGTGTGTCAGCCCGTCTTGCTTGACAGTGCACCTTATCTTCAAGTGTACAGAGCTTGTTGCTCAGACGTCGCCGCCAGCAATCAAAAGCTCCTCTACCTCACACAAATATCAGTCAGGGTATGGAGCTGATTTTAGCTGCCCTACTCAGCATGATGCATGTGGTTCTGGCATTAATAATGTGACCACTTGTAATTCACAGATCCCTTACCAGAGCATCAGGAGCAGGGCCGTTGAGAGGGGAGTCCTTTTACATCGGGTGCCAACAAGGGACTTCGATCGGGGTGATCAGGTACAGCGCCAGGCGCATCAGCCAAGGCATCCCTGCTGTACTTCTGAAGTTGAGTTGGCATGTGGAGGCCGTTGTGTGCTGGTCTGGAGTGAGTGTACCTAATGTTGATTGGACATGTCAGGCAATTCCACTTGACGTGGCAAAAATTGGTCAAAGACTCGTCAAGTCCTCATGAAATACACCTCTCAACCTGTAAGCATGACAAGACCAAGGGGAAATTGTGGATGTTGAAGAATAGTGCTACTGAGAAGAGTTGCTACTGATTATTAACCGGTTTTTATGCTGTCCAATGACAGGCTATGATGCTGCCTGAAGCTGTTCGAACGATCAACATGCTGGTTTCACGTGGCTTCAAAGTTTATGTACACTGTACTGCTGGTATCAACAGAGCCACATTGGCTGTTGTTGGCTATCTGACCTTTGTACAGGTCCGTTGTCCTTGCCCCTTGCAATATATCTACACGCAGTCGAACATGCGGGTTCTTTATGTATGCAGGCAAATTCACTTACTCTTATCCTATCACAAGTACAGCTTAGTTATTCCCTACTTGCAACCCTTAAATTTGTGCCAAGACAGGGGAACATATCATAGAAAAATTCAGTCAAACAGATAATCTAGGTCAATTCTTATGCTCCCTCCTTTGACATGCAGTCCTTTTTGGAGCCTATGGTTCACTATGTATCAGTTCTGTGCTTTGCCTTGGTTATGGTCTTGAAAGCATCTGTTGGGGATTTCAGGGCATGACCGTTGACGAGGCAGTCAAGGTCGTGAGGACAGCAAGATCAGTGGCCCATCCATACATTGAGTGCTGGCAGAAAGTCCATGATCACATTCTAGGTGAGTGAAGGGGAAGACTACCAATGAGCTGTATTAGATCAAATAGATGCGAAGTTATGCTGTAACGTGGTGTGCATGAGAACAGGACAGATTGAAGCTGCAATAACCCCCTCCAATGACTGAATTGTAATGTGGATGATCAGACGGAAGGCAGGAGGAGTTGACTTTCATTTCCAAAGAGATATATCAAGGACGCTGTGCAGGGGGTGTTCACGGCAACTCCAAGACTGACTGGGGTGCTGCACAGGTTTGTGGGTTACAGAAGTGGGAGCAGCAAGGGGCAGGTAGCTTATGTGAGAGTTAGACTGCTTCCAATAATAGAGCAATGCATACCTCAAGCTGAGTCAGCCTGTCAAGGGCCTGAGTACCTGAATGAGTTGGAGTGCATTAGTTGACAGCATTGGCACTTGTTGCTCCCTGTGATCCTTAGAGTGACAGCATTCATATTAGTACCAGTAAATGCCATCCTATTTGACTAGCCATGTTGTCCTTTCACACCTATGGGCTGCAGCAAGTTGCCATCTCCAGAACCTTCGCCCGCTACCTAGAGATTGACATGGTGAGTTGCTTGTGTGACGAGCTGTAGATCTTCAGAAGGTAGTCGGGTGGAGGATTGGCTTCTAGCTCTAGCTCTGCTACTCCTGTTTAGCATAGTGCTCATGCTATCTGAGAACATCAACAGCTTGCTACCAAGTGCTGACTTCGTTGGAGCTACCACTGGTCTCAGGGCAAAGTCCAGCTTGAACTGGACATTGCGGAGACAGCTTACACCTCGAATAAGCAGCAGTCTCCTCCTCCAGCAACAAACGGGTCAGCCGCCACTGTTGCTGGACAAAATCTGGTAAAGTGGTCTACCTCGGCCATACGTCGCTGATCTCCTCTACTTCGTCCAGCTTTGGGTTTCACAGCCGCACATCAGCAGCCGCTTTGCTCTTCGTACTTCGTCCAGCTTTCTGCGCTGTCCTCAAGTTGTGCGCAAGTATTTCATGTTCAGATGATGGGTTGCACTCCTGAGACAAGCTTTGTGCCTCTATGGCACGTTCACCTCTTCTGCATCTTCTGCATCTGTACCTCTGTCCATGCTGGCATTTTTGGGTAATTTAGGGACACTCACTGGAAGTTGACGCTATTTTACTTGTGGAGAGGAATATTAGGGCGAAGCTTTGGAAACGGAGGCTGCAGAAGAGTGCAATGTCATCACTCGAGAATGCACAAGCTCTGACCCAGAGGTGAGGCTCGAGGCCTTCACTTGATGTCGCTACATGCACTTCTTCACGCTCAAGCACAGTGGTAGGGCCACTTGACTGGAAGCTGTGCACATCGTGGTGTGCTTGTTGCAACTTTGATTTGACAGGGTGGCTCTGTGGTTCTCGCAAACAGGAGGTTGAAGATCAGCAAGAAGTAGGCACCACCATTTCTCAAGGTGCCCCAGTTAATGGCAGCTCAATCGGCAATGGCGCTCCAGGAGGAGAAAGCAGCTCTGCAGATCCCTTGGAGGCCTACTGTGCAGGCAATCCAGAGACGCCCGAGTGCCGTGTGTATGAGGATTAGCGTAGGTACTTGAGAGACAAGTGGCCTGATTGCAGCTTGATTGTAATTTGGTAATGTAATTGCAGTCTGATGGGTATCTTCCTGTATTTATTGTGCCTCAACCTCAAGGATGTGCATGTCTTGAGCACTTGACCAAGGCACTAGAACACATATCTGGCAAATCAAGAACGATGCTGTACTCCATCTGATCAGATTTGAGATACAACAGAGACGGGTTAGTGTGATTAGCGTTGAGATGCAAGCTGAGTTGATCGAGGATCCGCGTAATCAATCAAGTGTGTATATAGGAAGTGGTTGTAGCGGTGTTGGAGGGACTGGCACTCCCTAACTTTTACTGCTGTCTGCAGCATTGCAGTCAATACGCTTCAATGATCCGACAGTTGCAAGCAACTCAGTGCCGCTCTTCATGTGTATGATGGACTGCCGTGATGAGCAATCTTTAGCCTATGCCTAGCTGCACCACAGGGCTGGAGAAGCGCTCGTCCACTGAGGATAGGGGCTGGAGTTGTCCTTGAATGCTTGCAGCAATTTGACAATGTTTAGAGGCCATGCAAGCAGCAGCTTAATGGCAAGTGTGAATGAGCTGCTGAGGACAAGTCGGCCTCAATGTCAATGCATATCGAGCATATGCAACACAGTACCAAATTGAAGAAGAACTGTGGGGTTGATTTGCTTGTGGGTGAGTCAGATGCTTTCAGTCCTTGTAGCGGGCTTGCAGAAGCTGCCAACTGACCAAGCAATCATGAAGAATGATGGCAGCTATACAGTCCAACTCAGCTGGTCATTGTTCCACTGATGTGGGACAAAGGTAGCCCCAGCGAGTCGGCAATATTCAACAAATTCTCCCTCCTGCATCAGGACCAGGCATCGCCACGTACACGAATATGGACTCGGCTTGGCAGCAGGGGCCATGGTCGCAGCAACTTGAGGTTCCATCTCTTAGGAGCGCTGTCAGCGTAGCTCAGACCCAGTCGAAGACAGATAGGGCACCTACTTGTTTCCTTGAACAGTGGGTACAAAGAGCATTACTGACTGTGTCGTGAATTGTCTGTCTTAGGAAGACTGGAAGGCTGGGTCTGGGCATGTGATAGTCGAGAACAGACTGCTTTGACCAACACAGGCCGCTAATGCCTGCCAATAATTGCCATTGCTCAAAGACTTGCCAAAGGTCGTTGCTATGAGGCTGTCTTATCAGATTGTGCACAAATGGTGCGCCAGAGTGCTAAGTAACCTGTTACGGGTAAGGAAAGGTAAAGGAAGGAACACTTAGGACATTGCGACAATGATCATAAGCTCGTTAGAATGCGAATCAAGGGTTCACAACAGACAAAACCCATTATCTGTGGCTGGCGAGGCTGTAATTGCAGGTCGTTGCGTCAATGTCACAACCTGGTCGGAAGACCTTCCCGTTCTCTGACCAGCTGCCCATTCTCACCATTTGTCTCATTGCTGCTGTCATGCCCACTCTTTGCCACCACAGCGCTCGCCAGCAGCCCTGCCCCATTGACTGCAAGCGACTGGTCCTCCTCCGCACGCAGAGGCTGGGTGCTCTCACCCTCTGGTGCATGTGGCGCAGGTGGGGGCGGGGGGAAGAGCTCCGCAATAAGGCTTGCGGATATGCCCTCCACGTGGTGACACGTCAGCTCCCAGAGCGAGTCGCTGGAGGGCGTGGCTGCTGGCACCAGGACGCCTCGAGCATGCATGACCAGGAGCAGGTTCTTGAGGAGCTCTGGGATGTTCTCTCGTAGCTCCTCGCTCCCGCCCCGCACCTTCGCCTTCATGTACATCTCCATGCGTGTCAGCGCCGCCAGCCATAGGCCCCGGAATCTGCGTGCACAAGACCAAGCACTTGCCTTTCTGAGCTGCAATTCCACGTCAGCAGTCAATATACGATGTAAGTACATAAACACGTCGCAGCACGCCATGTTTGTCGGTCTCAGTATGTGAGAAGCAGAGATTACTTACTGTTAAGGGCAGAACTGCAGACAACCTACTATTTCATAAGAATCTGAACTGAAAGTGCAACAAATCAATTGAGACAGGGCAAAGGCGAGCTGTCTTACGTTGAGAGGGTCGAAAGCTTCTCAAGGAATTGCAAAAGTATTCTTGAGAGTAGTTTCATAGCATGGTAAAGAGTGTTCTCCATGCCCCGGAAGTCCTTTGGCTTTTCTCGCACGCCACATTCCAGCAAGTCGTCCAGCATCACAAAGATTACCTGCAGCTTGCATCCAATGATGTCAGCTTGTTGTGCAAATGTCAAAGTCACGAGAGGGTTGTGAGCAAAAATAGAAACTTTAAATGTGATATGAGCATTTCCACATTTTCTGGAGCCCCTCACTTGGTGCAGTCTGGTAACATGACCCATGCAATACGCCTGCGCTA
The DNA here is from genome assembly GCA_009602725.1 of Spirogloea muscicola. Classification (NCBI taxonomy): domain Eukaryota; kingdom Viridiplantae; phylum Streptophyta; class Zygnematophyceae; order Spirogloeales; family Spirogloeaceae; genus Spirogloea; species Spirogloea muscicola. The sequence goes on from WELB01000017.1 coordinate 6,236, forward strand.
CCTTCTCTGGCAGCAGATATGAAGGCACAAGAGTGTGATACCAAAGCATGGGACAGTAAGAGCACGACAATGGCGAGAGCACCACACCTGGTCGAAGCAGGGGCCCCACGCTGAAAGGGGCACATATATGTGCTCGGCCGCCAGGAGGCATCGCTGCAAGCTGAGGATTGCGTGATTTCGCACCTCCTCCCGATGGTCCCTGCTCACGCGCCGCAGGCCGTGCGCCAGCCGCTGCCACAGCTCCGCCAGTTCCAGCGCACCCTGGCTCGTGCCCTCGTCGGCCTCCGGCAACCCCTGCTCTGCCTCTGCCACTTCAGCCGCAGCTGCCTTGGCAGGGCTGGAGGCCATGGCATCCTTCTCCACTGTCATGGACCACCGCTGCAGGCTGTTGGTGAGGTCCACGAGCAAATCGAGGGCCTTGAGCGAGCGCTCTACGCCGCCGATTCGTGCGTCGGCAAACTGCCGCGCAGCGTCCAGGCAGGGAACATAGTTGGTCGGGGTGACGTGTGCGCCGTCGGCCATGAGGAACTCAAGCGCGCTGAAGCCCGGCTCCGAGGCCTCGGGGTGGCGTGCAGTGATGGCCAGCAGCGAGCAGACGGTGCGCCAGCCCATGGCGGAGCGGACATAGCCAGCGCTCGTGCGGACAAGCTGGCTGACCTCCAGTGTGATGCGCTCACAGAAGGCGTCAGCGACCCGGGCGTCGAGCTTCAGGATGAGCTGCAGCGACCGAAGAAGCTCGTCGGCTAGCTCCTCCTTATAAGGCAGCAGACGTTGGCAGATGTGGAGGAGCCCGAACACCGCCTTCTCGACCAGCGGGCCCGGCGCGGTCGCCGATGCTACAATGCTGGACATGTACTCGTAGACAAGGGGCCACAGCAGTGCAATGCGGTCCCGGTTCGTCAGCGCAACCAGGATGAGGAGCTCCAGGCAGAAGATGGCTGTGTCTTCGTCCTCGGCAGCACCGCCGGCGCCACCACCGCCGCTCTTCTGCGTCAGCTGCTGAGGACGGCCAGCCTCCCACACGAGCGCCTTGGCCAGCTGCTGCAGGCTGTCCGCCTGGAGGAAGCGGCTGTCGGTAAAGAGCTGGTCAATGTGACACACCTCGACGGCCCGCAGAGAGCGCTGGTGTGCGGCCAGCTGCTGCTCCGTTGGTTGAGCACGCGCATCGTCGCCGTCCAGCAGCAGCAGCTGGCTGAAGCGGCTCATCAGGCCGGTCGAGCGCTTGCGGGCGCCCATGGGCTGCAGCGATGCCACCGCCACAGGTTGCGGCACAGCACCCGAGTCGGTGCCGTCGCTGGCTTCGTCTCCAGCCTCCGTCATGGCCGCCACCTTTGATGGCAGAAGCCCAAGCTTGTGGAGGCGGAGGATGCAGTCCAGAATGTTGCGCCACCCGGGGCCGATATGGTCGCCATAGCGGTTGGCAACCGTGAAAGCCGTCATGGCGGCCATACGCGCCTTGAGGTCCTCGCCGAAGACAAGGACGGGATCGTCGAAGGCCGCAGATGACGGATTGAGGAGCGTCGTGAACTTGCAGAGCGAGACGACGAGGTCGTCAAGGACGCCCTCCAGCCGATGGCGCGCGCAGATCTTGGCGACCTCCAGGAAGCCCTCCATACACTCCTGAAGAACCTCCTCATCCTCCGTGTGGTCAAACACGACGGAGATAGCGGCGATTGTCGGGCCGGCAATGATGGCAAACATGTCGTGGTCCAGCAGCGCCGCCGCGCTGCCTGCCAAGGTGTAGGGTGCGGCTGTCTGCGAGCGACGGATGAGGTCGATCCAGCGGCTGTAGGTCATCTCAGGTGCACCATGCATTGCATTGCCATCGGACGAGATCCGAATCTCATTGCGTGCGATGGACTTGTAGAGCTCGGCAAGCGTCTCGCGTGGCAGGTTCTTGCCAGCATCAATCTCTCGGTTGTTGTGTATAAATTGCTCCTCCGTCATCTTGCGCTTCACCTGCAGATTGTGGAGGTCTGTATTGAGCATGATAATGGAGTAGGACAGGATGTGGGCAACATTCTCGCTTGGAAGCAGCTCCGGGCACTGGTCGTAATAGTGCGCCGCAAATGCCTCCAGCACACGCTCAATCTTCTGCGCCTCGCCTGGCAGGCGGAACGACTCCAGGTACGTGCGCAGCGCGGCGTCAAGCAGCATGCCGGTGAAGTCGAAGAGCGCCGTGAAGGCACGCAGGACAGCAATATGGAATGGTTCGGGGTCGCCGAAGTACTCGCCCAGCAAGCTCTTGCTGAGGCCCGGTGTGTACCGGAAGAAGCAGGCAACGGACGACGCATCGGCGGGCGTCGGCAGCAGTGCCGCTCCTTGCAGGAACTCGAGGCCCTTCTTGGGGTCGCGGTTGAAGTGGTCCGCCCCGATGGCGAGCCGCCGCTTCACGTGCTTGCGCGTGCGCACAAAGCCCACCCAACGCGCTGGGTCGCCATAGTCGCACCTTGCCGTCCAGAAGGGCAGGTGGGCCGTCTGCTCACCGTTGTCGCCTGCTCCAGCCAACGCTGCCGAGGGCATCGGCGTGATTGCAAGTGCATCGACACGGCCCCCAATCGCATGTACCAGCGCCAGCAGGCCATCCAGCGCAAGGACGTGCATTGTCGTGAGCGGGGAGTTGACAGGGAAGGCCGACTTCGAGAGCAGCGATGTGAGGTCCTCGAACGCATTGCTGCATGTGATGTCGCAGTCCAAATTGGCGAACATCTCGGCCATGAATGGCGGCTGGCGCACAAAGTCCACTAGCGCCTCCATGGCCACCTCCTGCTGCTGGTAACTTGCGCCGTACTTGCCCTGCGCCAGGCGCACGATGTTGACAACGAAGAAGGCCTCCAGCTGCAACTTCAGGTGGCGGCGCAGGAACTGGTACAGTGACAGTACGGCGGAGCAGACGAGCGACAGCAATGGGGGGCTTGTCGACAGGCCCAGCTGCATGAGTGAACGGAAGAGCTCATCCTGCACAAGCGCCAGGAGCTTTGGGTGGTCCGCCACCGCTGGCCCGCACAGCTCCAGTGCTGTGGTTATGAGGCCCAGCGCGAACAGCGGCATGTCTTCCTCGCCACCGCCGCCCCCGGGCCGCCCAGGGCCCAGCCCTGCAGCGACGTCGTCCAAGCTGAGCAGCGAGCAAAGGAAGTGGAAGATCTCCACCATGCACGGCACGCCGTGTGGCCGTCCCACAACCGTGCTGCCTGCTGGGCCAGCGTCCTGCCCCAACGCCGCCTCGTTCGACCGCCGGCTGCTCGGACTTCCCGCCAGGCGCCGGGGACTGCTTGCTGCCGCCACCTCGCTGGGGCTTGCCCCAACGTCCAGTGGCGCCGGCCACACAGGCCGCGACCCCGGCGGCAGCGGTGGCCGGCCCCTGCTGCCAGGGCTGCTGCCCTCAGCATCACTCACCAAGTCAAGGCTGCCGGGAAGCCGGCCCTCTGCCGAGCTCGCATCTGTTGCCGTGCTCACTGCAGGATCGCTGCCTCCAGCAGTATCAGTTGCACCGGTAACTTCTGCTTGCGATGCTTCCTCAAGCGATGACGACGACGGCAAAGTGCTGTCCTCCTGCAGACAGACAAGGGGCCGACGCCCCCAATGTTTATCAATCACTGTCGACTTCCACCTCAATGCAGCTGCTGTGCAGGCTTGTTATGATGACTATAAGCTGCCAATGTCACAGCTCAGATGCCAACACCATGCGTACCTCCAGCTGACCATTGACTGAAGGCATGGCCGGTCCGTTGGGCCTGAGCCCGCCCTCGTTGTCGCCAACTTGGGCGGACACCGGCGACGATTGCCGCATCTCAGAGTCAACCTCAGGCACAGAGAGTGTCCCTTCGGTGGCAAAGGCTGCAGCTGCGGCCTCATTGTCGTCCTCCAGAGCCGATGGCGAGAGATCCGGAAGGCGCGCAAAGAGCGTGCGCACCATCTCCTGCATTGTGTGGCAGGCCATCTGCTGCAGCAGCTCGCCCTTGGCTGCCGCCTGGTGCACGACGCGGAAGCACGTGTTGACGACGTTGCATACGTCTCGGTCCGTGAGCAGCGCCCCAGCTTCGCACTGCAGGCACGCCAGCAGCACCTGCATTGGGCGCCAGTGGTCGTGGTCAGCCCCGCCGCTGGCTGCGGCGGCTGACGAAGCGAGGGTGGCTGGCTATCAAAGCCTGGTGGCACCTGCAGACCATGATTAACCACCGCCAAGCGATCCAAAGTTGCCGATGTGGACATTGTATGCGCATGAAGCGGTGGCTGGCTCGGCAACCCGCGGGCCTGACGGCCACGACACGGCAATGGCGCCCGCGGTGGCCCCCGGGGGCTTGTGGCGAGGGTGAGGGCTCTGCCGCTGCGTGGCGCTGACCTGCAGGATCTTCATGAGCACGACCTCCTCGGACGCGGGGTCGGTGACCTCGAAGCGGCAGCCCGTGACGGCGTCGATGACGGCGTGAACCGCCTCCTGCGCGTGCGGCGTGCTGGCGCCGAGCGCGCCCCGGAGGCGCAGGATGCGGTGCACCGCGGCCAGCGCGGCGGCCGTGATCGGCGCGGACGTCTCCACGGACCGCACCGCCTCCAGGAACGGCGCGAGGTACTCGGCGGGCCGCACGGCGGGCCATCCGCCGGCGGTGGTGCGGCCGAGCTCGAACATGCGCCGCCGCAGCGTCTTGAGGTCGCGCAGCAGCAGGTCCTCGGGTGCGTCGTCGTCCACATAGCGCGGCCCGCCGCCGCCGCCGCCGCCGCCGCCGCCCGG
>WELB01000017.1:25275-36334 GCA_009602725.1 Spirogloea muscicola
CCTGCAGCGCTCCCAAGCGCTTGCTTTGCACCGCCGCGCTGGTCGCGCCCTTGCAGCAGCCTCTGGCTTGCGCAGCGGGGTTGCTCTTCCTCCCCTCAGCTCATCTGACTTCTTACTGCTGACACGGGGGTATTGAGGGCGCCCTGTCTGCCTAGCCTTTGGCTCCGTCATGAACACCTGTATGCATCTGGCTGGCATTTCACAGCCGATTCTTTCATATCAGCAGCCGCTTTCCCAGACGGTGGGGCGTCTTCCTCAGCTTCGAGAGCGTGCCCTTGCCTGACTCCTGTTGCCTCTCCCCTGGGGCGGCGGCATGGTTAAGTGCGCTCCCCCTTTACTCTGCCTAGCCTTTGGCTCCGTCATGAACACCTGTATGCATCTGGCTGGAGATTTACAGCCGATTTTTTAATATCAGCAGCCGCTTTCTTTTTTACGCGGCGCTAACCATGCCCGACGCGGTCTTCCGGACGGCCATCCACCGGCTCTTGGGCCTCTTCCCTCCCTGCCTTGTTGGTGTGACGCAGTGTGCGTGCGGAGCCCGCCACACCGACGCTGCGGAGCTGCCAGCTCCGCAGCGTCCGCAGCGGAGCTGGCTGCACACCTGCTCCACTGTGCGCCCGGGGCCGAGAGGACCGGGTCCCACCGCTGAGAGAACCGGATCTAACGACTTTATTAGCAACTTGCATAGCTGTATGCTATATGTAGAGCCTTTGGCTCCAATTCTGCTGGGCAGCCCCAGCTCCCTTTGGAAGACCTTTCTTTCTGACGCCTTGCCACAGTGACAGCATGCTGCTTAGACAGAACTTCGAAGGTTTCTTTTCTCAAGATTGCAGCTAGCTGGTGGCTTGCTCAGAGAAGCAGCATATGAATACAGTGGCGCTTTTCTGGGTATCAGTTGTGCCCTCGGTGCCAGAGGTCTACGTGCATGTAGCACGTCGTCAATGAGACACCAGCTGTTTGGAAAGGGTGCATGGCTATAATATCATTTACTAGGCCGTTGCATACTTGGAGACTAATGTCAAATTCAATTGCCTCCAGGTCAAGCTGGCTTGCTCCTGTCTGCCACTTCAGCATTTCCATAGTTTGTGAGCCCTTAGCGAATGTCCAATTACCTGCGGACAAGTTCCTCAGGTGTGCCCGCGCTACTGGGTGAGGCTTCCAATAGGCCCTTACATCTCGCTCCGCTTGTTCTGTGGTTGTACTTGTCTTTGTACTTGGCCACTCAGGCCCTCCAACACATAATATACGTCTTCTCCCTTGCTTGTTCTGGACTTATCATGAACACGCATGCCATATGAGCCGACGTGTGGTGCATCTTGACCGTTCTTAGTGCCGTGCTGTTGCAAGAGGGGCACCCGGTAGCTCATGAGAGTTGCCTGCTTCGTCTAGCAGAGCGCAAATACATTTCGAGAGAGGGATTGATTGGTATGGTGCATGCCTTTGCCCATGCTACTTGAAGGGGTGGACTCAACACTTCTACAGATCATTGCTCCTTGACGTACTTCCACACACAGCAGTACATGACTCGGCGTCAGTCTTAATTGGCTGAGTGTATAGCATCAATCACCTTCCATTGAGTGTACAGTCCTGGAAAAACCAGTGTTATGGACCCAGTCAAGCGCAATATTATGGGGGCTTACAGAGGCTGCCTTGGAACTGGCATGAACGTGCTGAGGAGGCCTACAAACGGCTCCAGATTTTCCACAGATCTGCTGGTTACATACGCGGCAAATGACGGCTAATTTGTAGCAGTCCGCGTGCTTGCCCAGGGTCCCAAGGTGACTTACCATGTGTTGGGTTGCCAGGATCAGTGGCAAAGTCGTGGGAGTGGCTGGTCGAGCTGGCTTGCAGAGTCCGCTCGACTGATTAGCTATCATATTCTGATGTATTTAAATAGTGGCTTTTCACATTACTTGAAGCTAGCTAGAAGATGTCACGCATGTGCCATCTTTATCAGCCACTTGACTACCTTCAAGCTCAAGATGCGGTAGCTCAGATTCAGTCAGGCTCACACTGGTGATCGAGCGAATGAGCGTTAGTGGGTTGCAGAGACCCTTCCTTTGATTGTAATCGTATGCAGTGGTCTACAAATGGTTCATTGCTAGCTTATTAGTGGAGTGGATTTGGACTCCAGTGTGTGTCTTTGCACAAGCAACTTTTACGAGTCCTTTTGAATGACTCTACCACATTCCCTTGAGCTTCAGAAGAGCAGAGGCCGGTCGTTCGTGACATGATAAAGTCATGATAAGCAAAGGACTCTGACTGAAGCATGCAAAAGACGAGCTTAGTCAGCTGGTTGTTGCATGTAGCACTCTTTCCTTTCCACCTACGCGAAGTAAGGCACAGCATGTCACACTAGAGACAGAACCTTATCACATCACATTCTTGTGTGCTAGTTTTTCATTGGACGACACATATTTTGCACGTGCCATGATTTAAGAAGGTACTTTCAAGCCTCTCAAGGTATTCTGATATCTGCATCCTGGAGGGATGCAGTCCTAAATGTCCTCGAAGTTTAATCAGCCAAGCTTCTCAAGGATGTACACGTGCCATCTTTGAGAAGGTGGACATGGAGCCATGGGCCCAGTGTCCTGTCAGCTGGCATCTTGGTCCTGCTCTTGCTTCTGGCGCTTCCAACGGTACGCGGCCTCCAGGATCTTGAGGTTGGGCGCCCCACCGGCCTCGTCCGGGAAGATGTAGTCGTAGTATTCCTCGTACCTGCACCAGACATGACTAGGTCAGACCTTGAGGAGAACAGCATCTGCTCGGAGAGGCCCACAAATCGAATAGTCCTCGGTGACAAAGGACCCCATGCACTTCCCAGACCCTGCTCATCATTCTGTGAACATCATCAGGAACAGCTGACGCTCAGATACTGCAGACCCATCAGTGAAAGCAATGCAAGCAAGCAAGATAATCAGTCGGGGCCTTTTAGTGAGGGCTGCGTCCCACGGTTTGGCGGTGGCGTACCCAGCAGGAGTGCCATCCTCGGCAGCAATTGGCCGCCGTCGCTTGACGCGCTTGGGCATCTTGCGCTCGACGGCGCTGGGGTCTCCTGCTGCGCCAGCAGACCTCTCCATTTCTCGCCAAGCCTCTAGCAGCATGACACGTTCCTCCTTCTGCTCTGGCGCATTGGTCCGCATGGACTCGAATGCGCGCTCGTACACACCTACACCGCAAACCATGGAGTGTCTTGCACCTTGAGACCTCGCATGGAGGACTGACTCTATTGTCCTACTCACTGTTGATGACATTAACAACTACGTACAGTCAGTATTGGCAACTGTAGGGTGAGGCAGGCAGCACTTACCGCGGGCCTGCTTGGTGCGCTCCTCCTCCTGCTCCAGTACGTCCTCAGGGTAGGGCTCCCGGCCCTCGTCGGCCGCCTGTACCTCCTCAGGGAGCGCCACGCCCGCCTCGAAGGCTGCGTAGCTCATCCACACCTTCACGTGCTTTGTGCGGTCCAACAGGCGCTCGTACAGCTGCCGCGTCCGCTCATGCTCCCCCTCCGATATCTCGAAATCAATGTACGCCTACTCAGGACAGGAGCAACGCGCTGGTCAGCTCCTGATGCCAAGTCCACCACACGACACTACTTCGAGAGTTCGTCATGGGTTTAGGGTTACGGTTCAGGGATTGAGGTCCAAGATTTTTACAAACGTGACTCTGACATGCAGATCACTCCCTCAAAAGCAGCAAGGGAAAAAGCAGACTACGAGACTGCATAAATCTGCAATACAATGCGATCCAGTCGTTTGAGCAACGACAGACCTTCCAGAGAAGCTCTGGCATGTCCAGCACCGGCTGGGCGATGGCGAGCTCGAAGATAGAGCGCCCGCGCTCAATCTCCCGCAGGCTGCGCTCCAGCTCTGCAAACTTGCTCCATGCGTAGCAGTTAGCGGGTGACCATTCGAGGTACTTCTCATACAACGTCCGGCAGCGGTCGATGTTCCCCAGCTGCAGCTCCATCTCAATGTACGTCTTGAAGATCTGCGTGCCAGCACAGCAGGACGAGCTCCTTAGCCTCCAGCTGACGGCACCATTCCACAACAATCAGGAACTTAGCTACAAAGGACATACTAAGCGTCTGTATCACATTGTACAGTGAAGACAAATCAGGTGACTAGCATGGAATTGCGCAGTGCAGGATTATACCTTGTCCTTGGGGGCTGTGCCAATGGCCATGCCAAGGATCTGTCGAGCACGGCGCAGGTTCTTCTGCCGGATCTCAAACTGCGCAGCCATGAGCCAGATCTTGGCGAACGAGAACGCCTTGTGCGGGATGAGCGCCAAGCACTCCCTGCACAGCCCAACCGCAGTACATTTGTGTCTCGCCCATGTTGTGATGATCTCTGGCTGACACTATTCTCTTTGCGGCAGAGCAAGGACCTACGCATGTGAAGGACATTGTCAGCAGCTCGCCACAGTCCCAAGGTCAAGTGTACAATCACAAAGACAACTGCGGTGCGTCCAGATACAAGTACGTCAGGGTACTATCCACCCACCGGTACACCTCTCGAGTCCGCTCCATGTCCTCAGCCTCCAGCTCCTCAAACAAGGCATAGTTGATCCTGCCACATTGGCAATACGTGCAGATAAGTGAAGCCACAGAAGCTGCCAAGGTCTTGAAGCACCCCACCGTTGACCCCCAAAGGGGCCAGAGTATCTGGCTTACCAGCTTTGTAGCTCAAAGGAAAAAGGAATTGCATTGTGTGAAAATCAGTGTGTGGCTTATGATTCTGGCTACAGGTCGTAACTTTCCCATGATCAGAGTTGGTGCTCACCAGAGGTAGATGTAGCGCTGCCAGTAGCGCTTCTCCTCCGCAGGAGGCAAGTTTGCAATTGCTCGCTCATATACGTCCCGAACCCTGTTGCGGTCGCCGTTGCTCTCCTCCAGCCTCGCATAGTCAAACCACACGTCGTAATTGAGCGGGTTCTTGCGAACCTCCTCCTCGTACTGGAATCGCCGCTTGCCAACAATCACGTCCTCAATGCCCTCGCGATCACCGTACTGTTGCATGATGCCCAACGCACCCCATTATAGTTAGCAGCATGTGAGGCCGCGGAACAAGCGGCTCAAGAAGAGATCCAAAGTGGAGATTGGCACAAGGACGTGCATATCTGTAAGATATCAACTGGTGCAAGCCTGTGAAGCGCAGGTCATCGAAGTTCTGCGTCTGTGTCAGAAAAATTCTGGCATGGAGGGCCTCAACATTGCCATTTTTTCATCTGCATGTATCTAAGGATTTTAGTAGGACATTACGGGGGCTTGAAATTGCACTGCAAACCTGCTTTTCAAAGGTCACAAACTTGCGGTAGAGGTTGTCAGCCTGACCCTTGGGAATGTGGTCCAGTGCATATTTGTAGATGGCGCGTGCGCGCTCGTGCTCCTTGCACCGCTCCTCAAAGTCCGCAAAGGCCACAAATAGCTCCTCTGTCTGCCCATCTTCTCCCAGCTGCATGGCACGCATTGCCACTCACCGCCTCAAGCTGGCGGCAGACACCATGGACATCCTACCCAGCTTTAAGGACTTTAGATGCACAAATGTAGCCCACTAAGTGCGGGGTTTTGCGACCAAGTTGCAGCCATTGACCTGACAATGTCAAAGTAGATTCTGGATGAAAAGGGTGCAGGGCCCAAGCACAGACCTGCTCAATGGAGCGCTCGTACGCCTTACGGGCGCGCGCAATCTCCCCGTGCTTGACCTCGAACTTGGCATACTTGATCCAGGACTTCACGGTCGGGTGGCACTGCGTGTACCGCTCGTAGATCTGCCGTGCGCGCTCCACCTCATTGTACCGCAGCTCAAACTGGCAACAGCGAAGACGAGCCATAGGCAGCTGCCAAGTTCAGCAAAGCACACAACCTCATACCTGCTCGCCTCGTGCATGAGAGGTAGACGAGGCTGAGGTTTGTGGGTGGCGGTTTGCGAACCTTGATGAAGGCCGCCCAGCCGTGGTGGTCAGGCTCCCAGGCCATCCAGCGCTCGAAGATCTGGCGGGCGCCCGCAATGTTGCCGAGCATCTCCTCCATGTGGATGTACTACGCGGCACCAACAGACCAAAGAGTGAGTAGCATCCTGGCAGCACGGACTGTCACCGAGAAGTCGAGGCGCCATCGAGAAGACCAACGCAGCCAGCAACAATGGTTGGACTTGCCTGCTTCTCAAGCTTTTACTGCACTTAACACCTGCCATAGAATCACTTGGCCTTAAGTCATTGCTCTCTACCAAGGTCAACATAGCCTCTTATTGATTATTGCCAGCTACTCAGGCCAGCGACTTGGTGCGAACCTTGTACCACAGCTGGTCGATGCGGGGCAGCAGCGAGACGGCGCGGTCCCACACGTTGCGCGCGTGGTTTACAAACCGGTGCTTCATCTCCATCTCGGCGTACTTGAGCCAGAGCGTGGTGTTGCGGTAGTCCACCTCCAGCGCGCGCTCCCAGATGGATCGCGCCCTGACACCGCCGCCACCACGTTGCTGCAAGCGTCAGGCCTTCCAATAGCTCTCTCGCTTAACAAAGAAAACCAAAGAAAGTTAGAGCAACAACAACAATACAAGTATAGGCATAGTAAGAACAGTCTTCATTGAAACTCTGCCGCAGTGTGCCCAGCAAGGCTCCAAGACCATCGACGCCGACTGCGCCTTGGCAAGCCCACCTGGCGAAGTCGCGCTGGCTCTCCTCCCACGCCGCGTACTTGGTCCACACGCTGATGTTCCATCGCACGCGGCGGATGAGGTCCTCAAACTCCTTGCGGCGGCGCAGCCGGTAATCTACGCGGAAGACAGGGATTGAACCCTCAACCACAGCAGGCGCGAGAATGGGAGGCCGTAGGACGCGCAGCAGCAGCAGCAGCGCGAAGCCGGAGGACGGCCGAAATCCTAAGCCCTAAACCCTCATTGCCAAACCGGCGAGGCCAGCGGCGGCGGCGGCGGCGGCGGCGGCGGCGGCTGGGGCGCAGGGCCGGCTCGGCATGTGTGCTGACTGCAACGGGTCAGGGAGCCACCATGTCGTGGTGCACGATCGAGTCCGATCCAGGTGCGCCTCCTCCTCACCATCTTCTGCCCCTGCCTTCACATTCCCCCTGTCCCCCTTCTCCTCTCCTTGGCCCACACCCAGCCTCACACTCCCTATTGACGAGGCTGCCCTGCTGTGAACGCGTCCGCGGTATCATTACCGGCCTCCGGACCGTTGCCGCCGGCCGCCCCGCAGGCGTGTTCACGGAGCTCATCCAGCAGATGGGCGTCAAGGGCGTCCAGGTCGAGGAGCTCTACACGCTGGACATGGACTCTCTGCTGGACCTCCGGTTGGCGGCCCCCTCTTCTGCACCCCAACCTCGCCCCCAATCAGTGAAGATTAAGCAATATTAGCGCAGCTCAGGAGCTTACCTTTGGCCATTTATCAAGTGCCCCCAGCAGCAGCTGGTCGCCAGGCGCTGCTTGCTGCCGGCTGCCACGCCCACGTGGCTGCTGGTGGCGCTGCTCACAGTGCTCCCGCAGCTGCGCCAGGCCGGTCTACGGCCTCGTGTTCCTCTTCAAGTGGCGGCCCGGCGAGAAGAGCGGGCGTGAGCCGCTCAAAACGCACAACCCCGACCTTTTCTTCGCCAACCAGGTTCGAATCCTGCACCATTTCAATCCCGCCGCAGGCCACGCTCTGCTGCCATGCATGCCAGCGTTGCTGCTGCCCGTGTTGCACGCTGGCTCAGCTCCTTCTGCCCGAGCTCCGCTCTGGCTGTGGCAACGGTGCGTGCCCGTCGAGTCTGCTGGACGGCCACGAGGGCGGCAATGCCTTGGCTATGGTTGGTTGAGCTATACCAGCATGGGGCTGAGCTTCTTGCAGCGTGCTTGCAGGTCATCAACAACGCGTGCGCGACGCAGGCGATCCTCTCCATCCTGCTCAACTGCGGCGGCCGCGGCGGCGTGGACATCGGGCCTGAGCTCTCCATGCTGCGCGAGTTCACGCGGGACTTCCCACCGGACCTCAAGGGGCTGGCCATCAACAACAGCGAGGTGCGCTCCTCCCCACACCTTCCTCCGTGCTCCGCCGCCTGCTCACTGCCTTCACCTCTCCACTAGCGCTCACCACTCACCGCTCACCGCTCACATCTCTCACCCCCGCCCTCCTCGCCCTCCCGACGTACCTCAGGCCATCAGGGTGGCCCACAACAGCTTTGCGCGGCCCGAGGCGTTTGTGGCGGAGGAAGCGCGCGCTGCAGGCGCCGGCGACGACGACCTGTACCACTTCATCAGCTACCTGCCGTTGGACGGCGTGCTCTACGAGCTCGACGGCCTCAAGAGCGGGCCCATCAGCCTTGGGCCCTGCGGCCTGGCAGACGAGGACTGGTTGCGCCTTGTGCAGCCCGTCATCCAGGTGAGGCAGAAGTGAGGGAGGGCGCTCAGAGGCAGGAGGGCAGGACGAGGGATGCCGCACAGCTTTATGTATTTTTGACACGATAGCTTATATCTCAGCTGAAGTGAGGTCAACTATAACTCCTGAGTTGCACTGATTTAGTGCCATTGCCGTCACGCTCGATATCATCAACAATGGCGTCGCTGATATGGTGGCTCTGGTGACGTGCAGGAGCGCATTGACCAATATGCAGCGAGTGAGATCCGATTCAACCTCATGGCCATCGTGCGCAACCGCAAGGAGTTGCTGCGTACCCAGCGCGACGAGCTCGAGGCCCGCCTTCGCAAGCTGGAGGACGGCGCCACAGCCGGAGCGGCTCCAGCGGCAGAGGATGGCGGCGCTGCAGAGGCTGCTGATGCGCCCATGGATGTGGATGCCACTGACCCTGACATGGTGCAGCGCGAGGCGGAGCTCGTGGAGCTGCGGGCCAGCCTCCTCACAATTGACGACCAAGTGCTCATCAACTCCCACCCCTCACGTTGATTTATTGCTCTCAAAACGCTTTGCAGAGTCGCACTCAAGTCAGCCACTGTAAGAGTTTGGGACCAACATGACGCCCTTGGTGGAGTCTGGCGGTGCAGATGGCGGCTGAGGACGCCAAGGTGGCGCGGTGGAAGGTGGAGAACGTGCGGCGCAAGCACAACTACATTCCCTTCCTCTTCAACTTCCTCAAGATCCTTGCCGAGAAAAAGCAGCTGCAACCACTGATCGACAAGGCGCGCGACGCGGCGGCTGCGGCCTCTGCTGCCGCGCCGCTGCCACCGCAGGCGAAGTCGGAGCCGGCAGCCGAACCCCCATCATAGCACAGCGCCACGGGGCTGCCCCCTGCTCACCCCCCTGACTTGCTTCCCTCCCTCATCCCTCCATCCTGGCCATTCTTTACCTCCTGTCCCCTCTCTCTCAAGCTGCACACACTCATGAAGCATGAGCAGCACTTCGGACTTCCTGCACCTGCTCGGCAGTTTTGCGTAGACCGATCACGGCTACTTCAACTCAGATCAAGTTGCGATGGCAGCATTCGCATTGCCAATTTTTAAGCTCAGCAAGTCATCTCGAGGAACAGGAGGGAGGACCGGTGGGCTGGGCGGCTCTTGAAGCTGGCAAGCGCCACAGTCAAGCATGCTCCAGGCGCAGGTGGCGGCCGATGCTGCCAGCCAGCGCCCGCGCCTTGAAGTCAGTGTCGCTGTTGAGGAAGGCGCGCTCAGCGCGCCGCGCCTGCTGCCGCTGATTCTTGGCTCGCTTGGGCGCCAGGCGGTCGTCGCGCGCCACATATGCGAGCCGAAAGCGCTCGGCCAGCGGCAACGCCACTCGCCAGTCCACCTTCCTCTCGCTCGAGGGGCCTCCATCTAATGTCGTCCATGTGGCAGGACCGAGCCCCTCGACAAATGGCGCATCGAGCGCCACGCCAGGCCGGGCCTCGGGCGGCACACCCTCCCGGCGCAGGCTCGGCGGCAGCGACGCCAGCGACGGGTTGAGCACGACGCCTGGACAGCGCGTCGCCAGGAGCGCCGCCGACTTCTCGTCGACTCCTGGCCAGATGAGCCACCGCAGGGCCTGTGATGCACAAAGCGCTGCCTGTACTGAGCCCCGGACAATGGGACAGAAGCACTGCGCACCCACAGCTCTTCGGTCCTGATCTTCAAACGGCAGCTTGAATTAGGAATGATTTCTTGAAGTGTGCAGTAAGTCGGAGGCGCTCGACGCCAGCGCTGGCCATGCATGCAGGTCCGCCAGGAAAGCGCAATTTATCTGGCACAGTTGCGCACCTTGGCTCCCTGCGCAATATCGTCGGCATCAAAGTCCTCCCATGTTGAGCGCTCAGGCGAGCCAGCGCCGCCGCCGCTGCTGCCACCATCCTTGCTGCCGGCGGCAGCGCTGACGGGCTTCAGCCGTGGCATCCACCGCCGAAGAGAGGCCCGCACAGCTGCCACACGCGCAACACGACGTCCCGTTGGAGCAGCGCGCGGCGGAAACGGCGACAGGCCGAGCTGTGCTTGGGCAAAGACATCATCCTCAGTCCGAGGCCCACCTCCATCGCTGACTGGGGTGCCGCCGCAGCGGAGGGTCCGGAGGTGGGGGCAGACGGCGGCGAGGGCCTGGATGGCCGCGCCGTCCACCGCGTCGCAGCGGCTGATGTCCACGGCGCGCAGGCCGGGGCAGGCGGCGGCGGCGGCGGCGAGGCCGGCGCCGGAGTGGCAGATTACGAACACCCTCTGACTGTGGCAGCCCCGTCGGGGCGAGGCCGATTTCTGCGCCGGCAGCCCGGAAAGAATCCGGAGATGGTCGGATTTCGGCGGCCCGTGGGGAAACCGGCAGCCGCATGCCTGCCGAGCCTGGCCGCCCCGGGCGCGCCGCGCAAGGGGACAA
Source organism: Spirogloea muscicola (assembly GCA_009602725.1). Lineage (NCBI taxonomy): Eukaryota > Viridiplantae > Streptophyta > Zygnematophyceae > Spirogloeales > Spirogloeaceae > Spirogloea > Spirogloea muscicola. The sequence continues at coordinate 36,055 of WELB01000017.1, forward strand.
GCGGGCGGAGGAGGGGGGGGGCCCTCCCGGGCAGAGGCTCTCCCCTCCGGAGGCAGTGCCCCAGCACGACGCGCTACCACTCTCTGGGAAGGGGCGCTTCCCCGCGGGGGGAGGGGGGCCCGGGCCTGCCGACAGCTGGCCGACCACCCCCTCCGGCCACTCACCGACTCCCGCCAGCCCCGGCGCCGCGCCTGGCCGGCGCCCGCCGCCGCCGCCACCGCGGCAGAGGGAGTAGGGTTAGGGTTTCGGGTTCAGCGCCGCCGCCGCCGCCGCCGCCGCC